>OY720441.1:147497744-147809906 GCA_963082915.1 Dolichopus griseipennis | reverse complement strand
CTAAACTAAAAGAGCAATTAGCCAATATGCAAAAACAAATTGATAGTTTAACAAAAAATAGATATGTAAGTGAACCACATGTTTCCAAAGGAAACCCATTTTCACCATTAATGGACCTGGATAACCATGATAGCACTAATAATAACAACACTCTTAACGACATCGAGGATGATTTCATTGAGGTATTAGCAAATAAAAATAAAGAATTAAAAAATAAAATTTCACCAAGTTCCAAAAATAAAAGTGAGGTTACAAAATCAACCTCTACCAAAACTAATTGTAATGAAAAGCAAACACTCAAAAAAATTCATTAAATATTGCTGAAGAAAAAATCCACCAATTTAGCATTTTTCAATCAGATATGGATTATATCAAAAAAGTTTTAAAAAACAATTATAATATAAAAGACTTTTCAGTCAAAGGAATTAGCAACACTCACTTTATTCTATATACTTACAATTTAGCGGAATATAAAACTGCTTGCGAATTTTTGAAAAAATCGAAAACAAACTACTATACATTTACTCCTAAATCTGAAAAGAATCATTCAATGGTGCTGAAAGGTCTCCATAGTTCTTATTCTTGCGAAGATGTTTTAGAGTTGCTAAAATCATATCAAAATGATAACCTCAAATTTGAATAGGCTATAAAATTATCTACAAGAACACAAAAAAATAATAATAAAGCTTCACCTTTTTTTGTTATCCAAATTTCACCAAACAGCATGGTTAATGAATTATATAAAATCAAAACTCTTGATCATCAAATAATCAGATGGGAAAGCCTTAAAAAACCAAACCTTACTCAGTGCACCAGATGTCAACGATTTGGACATACAGCATCCAATTGTAATATGGATTTTCGCTGTGTAAAATGCAGAGAAAACCACCTGCCTTCAAATTGTCAAATAACAGATGCAGATCCAAAATCCAAATTATTCTGCATTTTATGTCAGCAAGCAGGCCATCCATCATCATTTAGCGGCTGTCCGGAACGAATGAAAAAAATACAACGTCGAGAAGAACTAAAAGAACTGGCAAAAAATAAAATTGCTGATAGACACAACATGGTGAATAACTATGTACAACCAAATATTTCATATTCCAATACAGTAAGAAATAATTCTCATAATTTAACAAGTAAAGAAACAGTCAGTCGGTGCAACCGACTTAGAAATACCCTACACCTATTTGGTTCAAATTTAAGGACATATCCATAAGTCATTTTAACACCATAGAAGCTGTTATTAATTTGATCGTAAGACATAGCTAACCAAATTAACTGTATAATACTAAAAACATTTTCTAATTACCCTATCTATTAAAAAATACTACAAATTCTTACTAATTTATCTATTTAAAAATATTAAAAAACAAACAAACTTGAAATAAATGAAAATATATTTATTCCAATTCAATTACAAAATGAAAAAATTCTAATTATTAAATTTGTGATAAAAAGATAATCAAAGCATAATATATTTAATAATCCAAATTTTTAAAAATTGCAATTATTTTAAATGGTTAGTTTATATACCTAATAGAAAAGCTTATAAACGCAAAATATGCAATAAATGTATTTCTAATATACAATTAAAAATTTACACCTTTTCATATATTTCATTTAAATATAAAAATAAATTTTACATAAATGCAGCAAGTACCTTTGAACATAGCTGAACCACTACAATTAAGTCTAGATTTCGGAGACACATAGGACATAAGAAATATATTCTTTGGCTTCGAAATTAAACTCGACCACAACCAATTCCCATGGTACTTTCATTACTAGTAACCTACTGTTAAATTTCATCAAAATACCGGCATTATTTTTTGAGTTATGGTGTTTGTAAGATATATGTTTGTTAGTCCTTGAACTTTTCAAGGGTTCCAGGACCCGAAATTATGGTACGATTTCGCCCATATGCAGTCCCGTCATACTTTCAATACTAGTTAACCCTTGTACACAATTGGAACGCTCTAACTTAATTTGAAGTTACTAGTTTTATTAATTTCGATGATAAGCTTTTACACATTGGGGGTCTAAGAGAGGTTCTGAACCACCACTCCAATTGATCCCAAATTAGGGGGGCACGCAAGAAATAGTAAAGAACACCCTTGTGGCAAATTGGAAGCTTCTTCATTTGTTTCAAGTTACTATCTTTATTAATTTCGAAAATATGCTTTAAGGGCCTAAGAACTGAGTGGCTGGTCCCGATCCACTACTCCAATGGGGCCCAAATTTCAAAGACACTTACGAAATAGGAAGGGACACCCTGATACCAAATTTGGAGGTTCTATCTTCATTGGTTTCGGAATTATGCTCGTTTGGCCTAAATTCGATCAAAAGTTCTAAGTTCCGAACCCATCGTCCAATCCTCACCGTACGTAATCAGCGCCGTAATTTCGCTGCCAATAACCTACAGCACAAATTTCGCCTCATTAGTTGTTGAGTTATCGTGATTTTTTATATATGTTCCTTAGCCCTGACATCGATTAAAAGGTCCGGAATCCGAACCGTTGGGCTGATTTCGCCCTTATATAGTCCGCGCTGTACTTATAGTACTAGTTAATCCTTGTACACAATTTGAACGGTCTATCCTAATTTTAAGTAACTATTTTTAGTAATTTCGATTATAAGCCTTTAAAACTTGGGAGGTCTGAGAGGGGTACAGAACCACCACTCCAATTGATCCCAAATTAGGGGAACACGCAAGAGATAGTAAAGAACACCCTTGTGGTAAATTGGAAGCTTCTACATTTTTTCAAGTTGTTATCTTTATTAATTTTAAAGATATGCTTTAAGGTCTTCGGAAATGTGTGGCTGGTCCCCGACCCACTACTCCAATGGGACCCAAATTCACAAGACACTTAGGAAATAGGAAGGGACACCCTGATACTAAATTTGGAGGTTCTATCTTCATTGGTTTCGGAATTATGCTCGTTTGGCCTAAATTCGATCAAAAAGTTCTAGGTTCCGAACCCATGGTCCAATCCCGACCTTACGCAATTCCCGAAGTAGTTTCATTACTAGTAACGTACAGCACAAATTTGATGAAGATAGCGTCATTAGTTGTTGAGTTATCGTGATTTTTTATATTTGTTCGTTAGCCCTGAAACCGATTAAAAGGTCCAGAATCCGGACCCATGGGCCGATTTCGCCCATATGCAATCCCCGCCGTACTTTCAGTCCTAGTAACCTACAGTTAAAATTTCATCAAGATAGCTCCTTTATTTTTTGAGTTATCGTGCCTACGGACGGACGGACGGACATGGCTATATCGACTAAGGCGGTCACGCTGATCACAAATATATACACTTTTCCATATCTAGCTCGCTTCCTTTAGGTGGTTACAAACACCATACCAAATTTAATATACCCCTTTACCTATTCTATAGGTGTAGGGTATAAAAAATATTAGTCAAAACAATAACAATACTAACACAAATAATAATAATAAAAATAGTCTCAATACTTGTACTAACCCTAATGATAATAATATAGATCATACTAATACTAATAATACAAATACTAATAATAATAATAACATAGATGTAAGTACTATAAATGACACTTTAATACAAAAAATAAAAGAAATGATAGATAGCAAATTTAACGAACTATCACATAAAATTGAACTTGTATGTGATCATCTTAATATTGAATAAATGCACTATAATGATTAATAATCAATACACCTTAATTACAGCCAATGTAAACTCTCTTGTTTCTCATTCAAAAAAGCTTTCTCTTATGCACTTGCTCGAAAATTATTCACCAGACATGATGTGTGTTAACGAAACAAAACTCAAAGAGAAACATCAGCTGATAATGACTGATTACAATATAATTAGAACTGATCGAAAGTCTAACGAAGGTGGCGGTGTTGCCATATTAATAAAAAATACAGTAAAATATAAAATAATTAAAAATGCGATTTTTGATAATTTCATTTGTTTAGAATTATGCATTATTTTAACAAAACTTCCTAATAATAATAACTTTTATATAATTTCTGCTTATGCACCACAATCAAATTCCAATCATTTTATAAACGAGTTCAAAAAAATGTTTGATGTTCTATGTCTAGACAATCCAAATAACTATTATATAATAACAGGGGACTTTAACGCAAAACATAATTACTGGTTAAATGCGAAGAATAATAGTAGAGGGAATCAGCTAAATAAATGGTTAGAACAAAATAAAATTTTATATAAATGTAAACTGCTTGTAACAGACCTACATTACCGAGAGCAAACTCCTATTTAGATCTAATTATTAGTGATTCAAGAATTAATTTTGTTGGCACTATTTCCACAATTCCTATGGATAGTGACCATTGTGGTATCCTGTCAAAATTTCGAATTAACAATGATAAACTTTTACCTGAAATCCCACCAAATGACAATAAATTCCTATTTAATAAAGTAAACTGGAATAAATTTAGAAAAGAATTAGATAAAAATTTTAATAACGTTTATGAAAATAATGAAAAAAAAATATTTAATAATATCAATATACCAGCAAACGACATTAACTTTCATTTGTTGAAATTAAACGAAATAATTTTAAAAACAATTAACGATAACACACCGAAAATCAATATAAAAAACAACTTTCTAAGTAAATATAATTCAATTAAATTAAAAAAGCTTTTAAAAAAAAAGAGTATTTTAATAAATGACATTCATAAAATATATAAGCAAAATCTCAATTTCTCGGCACCACAAATCATACTTTTAAAAAGCTTATTAAATAATATTAATACCCTAATCAAAGAACAAATCAAAATAGAAATTAGTACATATTGGAATAATAGAATAAGAAAAATCATTCCCGGAAATAACCATAATATGTTTCCTGAAATCAATAAAATTTTCAGGAAAAAAAATGGTGATTCCAATATCAAATGCTTAAATATAAAACCTACGGAACAATACCTTTTAAATGAAAATAATATAGACTCAAATAAACTTAATAAAACCAATGATGATAAATTCATTGTTACTAACCCTATAGATATTAATAAAATAGTCGGTACATACTTAGAATATACTCATAAAAAACACAATCACCTTTTTAACAATTTTCACAGTAACATATCTAATAAAATCAACTCTTCTAGACAATTAAATAAAGAAAAACTGAATAACAATGTTTCCTTATGTAATTTTAGCGAACAAAACAAATCAGATAACCAATATGTAGAAAATAGTTATTTCACGAACTTTGATGATCTAAACTACAAATTTAAATCACTTAAACCAAAAACTTCTTGTGGCTACGATAACATACCAAATATTATTTTAAAGAATTTAAGCAACAAAATAATAAACCAATATGTAATTCTTTTTAACAATTGCTTAAACTTGTCTTATTTTCCGAACATATGGAAAAAACCCAAAGTCATACTTTTTAAAAAACCTGGAAAAGACCCTGTTATACCAGGAAATTATAGGCCCATAAGCCTATTACCCAACATAAGTAAGGTGTTCGAGACAATAATAAATGATAAAATTAATATGTTTGTCAATGAAAATAATATTTTAGTAAACAACCAATTTGGATTCAGACACAAGCATGGTGCTATAAATGCTATCACAAAACTAGTTTCCGACGTTTGCTGGAGCATTAATAAAAAAAATGCTACCGGAGCGTGCTTAATCGATTTAGAAAAAGCGTTTAACAGCATATGGTTAGATGGTCTAGCTTACAAATTATACAAATATAAATTTCCAAAACACCCCACCACCTTATTGATATTATTCTCAATATGATTTATGGTAATAAATTCTATATTTCCTCTAAAGATTCAAAATGCTATAAATTACATAATATTGAAAATGGTCTAATGCAAGGCACGGTGAACTCCCCAATATTATTCTTGATATATATCAATGAACTACTAGAAATATTAAATTCATTCAAGGGCGAACATCATTCATTGGCCTTTGCCGACGATATAATTATTTATACAAGTAGTAACAAAATAGAAAATATAAACAATGCAGCCCAAAAAATGTTCAATTTTGTAATCGATTACTGTAAAGTCTGGCAGCTCAAAATTAATTACAATAAATGTGAAACTATTCTATTCCGCAATACGTATAAAAACTTAAACTATAATCTAAAAAAACATTGGAGAAAATTTGAAATAAAAAGTCCTTCAAATGATATATTACCGAAAAAAAAATCAGTTAAGTATCTAGGTACTAATCTCCAATTTAATATTAACTACTCTAATCATATCAAAGAGATAATATTGAAAGCGAATAAAGCCTTTATGGCATGCAAAAAACTGTTTTTCAATAATACAATAAGTACAAGGGTTAAAATTATTAATTACCAAGCTTTTGTCAGACCCAAATTAACCTATGCTTCACCAATCTGGTACAATATAAGTGCCAGTTTGATGGAAAAAATTAGAAAATTTGAGAGAAAGTGCATAAGAGTGTGTTTAAACGAGTGCAGAAAACCCGAAACTAATTTTTTGCATTATCTTTCAAACAAATATATATATAAAAAATCAAAACTAACAAGAATTGATAATTTCATAATTAAATTGATTCGCCAACATTTGGATAGAGCAATTAACACTCCCGAAAATGGTTTAATATCCCATATATTCTACCATAATAATGAGTATATTAAAAAAACATTAAAATCGGGCTTCATAGCACCAGAACATTTCATTTACTTAGATAAAGAAGGTTTTATACAAAGCCAAAATCATGTCCCTCTACTATTTCACTATAGTAGAAAGGCTACATGTACTAAAATAGAATTTGATCCAAATAATATTGACATGGGTTGCCTGAAACACGACACCCATATCCCAAATAAGGATATGTCTGTCTATAGAGATTATTGGTGGTTAAAAAATTTAAATTGAGTTTAACAAATTTTTTTTTTTTTGTATTAAAGTTTTATTTTTAGATATAGTTTTAGAATAGTGTTTAAGTTAGTTTTAAGGTTTTTATTTTAAATAATAATGAAAATGAATTGGTTTTTTAAGTAATTTTTTTACAATTATATAATAGAAAAAAATATATAAAAAAAATATATATAAAATATAAAAGAACCAAAATTTACAAAATAAAAATATTATATTTTTACATGTAAATCAACCAAAACAATAAATTTAATCTAATTTTGTAAACTTTTTTATGGATGTAAAGAGAAACTGAAGAAATAAACTAAAAGTAATAAAAAAAAAAAAAAAAACCATCATATCAGGAACGGACACTTTAAATGACAGGTATTTTCGATTCCGGATCCTTTTGGGAGTAACTTTTTTACAAATTGCAATATCACACTTAAATTTTCGTTTAATAAAGCTCTCAAGGCTTTTTTCAGTCATTTTACAATTTAGCCTTGAAATGCAAAGAGTAAACGAAGGCTTTGTGTAACAATCGGGGTTAGTAAAGCCTTAACTCCGGGTTTTGTCTTATTTATTTTACTCTTTGCCGTTGTGCTAGGTGTGATATTGTCAGTTTGGATAAAAACATCTTTATAAACTATTGGTGGTTTATTTAATTTATCCAACTGTTGTTTAATTAACTCCACATCGCACTGAATTTCCTTCTGTCTATGATTGGGTATTTGTTGATCTGAACCCAAAGCATGAAGGGATACGTTCATGCGATTTAAGTCGTCCTTCATTAGATCCACCACTTCACGAATGCCAACCAGCTCCTTTGATGTTGCCGATATAAGTTCACCTTTGAGATCATTTAATAGATCTGTCATAGTGTTTTTCAAATATTTTTTCCGGTCAGAAAGAAAACTGCATAAAGCTTGATTGAAATTATCATAGCTTTTGGCCACATCGTTAAAGCATACCGAATTGTTTTTCAAAGCATCTACTGCTTTAGTCGTGCAACCTTGGCAGTCACTTTTAATATCATTTAGTGTAACCATCAACTCATCTTTTAGTATTTATATAGGCTGGTTCAAATCCAAGCAACTATCGCAAACAAAGTGATGCGAAATGAACGAGTTGCATGTTTGCCAACCCCTAGGTGCATTAATGCAAACTCCATGAAATTTTATTTTACAGATACCATTACATGTAATAATTTCGGTTCTGAAATCTGTAATTGTACAGAGTACGGCACTGCATTTATTTTGATTCATTTTTATTTAATATTGTTTTTTTTTTATTTTATAACGGCAAAAAAATGTATTTAAAATATAATAGGTCAGTTTTTTAATGTTCTTAAAAAATTACACTTGCAAAATGTATTATTAAAAGTGAATAAACTTAAATGACCTAGATTGAAATTTGATCGTCAACAATTAAAATTTAAAATTATTATAAAAAAAAAGTTATAATGTAAATTTTTTCTTATTTAAATTAAGTGTCAGCACTTTTTGAAAAATGTTTAAAATTATTAAAAGTTTTTGTTTATTAAAAAAGTTATATATTAAAAACGAATTAAAAATAAAAAAAAAGCGGGTTTAATAAAAATACCGTTAACTTGTTAATGGTTTGATGGTTTGATAAGAACTGATTCTATTGGATAGAGTATATGAAATTAGAATAAGGGGGCTTCCTCATAAACTTCTAAAATCATATCTTGAAAACAGGTTTATTGTGACCAAAGTCAATGGTCTGTATAGTGGTAAAAGTGCATTAACTTTGGGGGTCCCGCAAGGATCTGTACTTGGACCAACACTATATCTACTATATGTACATAATATGCAATATGCTAACTTAAAAGCGGACTATAAAATATTGATGATGATACTTTACTTATACACAGGAAAAAATGCTAAGTCTCTGGAAAGACTTGTAAATGAGGATCTAGATAGATATAGGAAATGGGTAAATGGAAATAAATTAACAGTGAATGTGGAAAAAACAAAGAATATTGAGAATGGGCAACAAACCTGATATTAATCTAAAAATTTGTATTGGGAACAAAGATATCAAAAGGGACCAATGTTATAAATATCTTGGCATTACCATAGATTCTAAACTATCATATTACGATCATGTTAATTGCATTTTGAAAAAAATTATGCCATTACTAGGTGCTATTAGGAGATGTGGGTTGAAATTAGAGGATAAATCAGCTAGACTGTTGTTTCACACACACATCATGTCTTATATCCGATACAATGTGGTGACATGAACGTGTTGTACTGCCACACTAAGAAGGAAAATGAACACAGCGATTAATAAAGTCATCAAGATACTCTATGGGTTAAATTGGCGCACACCTACTAAAGAACTATATAACAGAACTAGTTTTCTTAAGCTAAATGAATTAATAATATTGCAAAAGGCACAAAATTGACAAGAAATATGGATAAATTGTGTCACGAAAACGCTAGAACTGAATTGGCTAATAACAGTAATTTTTGCTCCTCAATCAGAATCTATAACAGTCTTCCTCAGAATTTAAAGAAATGCAGCGATATGGGTAAATTCACAACTAAATTAAAGTTTTTGATAAAAAATTATTCAATTTTATTAGGAAGGTTATTAGAAATATAACAAAAAATAAATAAAATGGAAATGTAATAAAATATAAAAATGTTACTACTATTGTTAATGATTTATTTGCCTTATAGAAAATTTAATGTGTATATGTGTATGTGTATATGAATATATGTGGATATGTATATATATGTATATATGTATATATGTATATATATGTATATATGTATATATATGTATGAATATATAGCTATTTTTGTATTTATATTGCATACTTATTTATATAAGCTTTATAACTGCTAAGACTTTTTATAACAATTTTAAGTTATTGTCTAAGTCTAGTATTTATAAATAATAATTGTAACTTATATTTCTTTTTATTAAATAAATAAATAAATATATACTCTTGTTATCAAAAAAAAAAAATAAAACCTTTATTCCAAAAGCTCACTTAATTAATAATACTAATTTTTTTGCTCTCAAATAGTCTCAAATAGTGCAAAAGCTAAATGAAATAAGAATATTAATAATAATAAAATTAAAACTAATAAAGAATTCGAATAATAATAATATCTTTAAATTTAAAGAACGTATCATTTTCCTTCTCTACATTTTTTCGTAAGTCTCGGTTTTTCATCTACTTTGCAGTTTTAGTTTTTTAAAAAAAGATTTCAGTGTCAAATGGCAGTTTTCTTCAAAATGTAAAAATAAAAAAAAATTCAATTTCGTATATATTATGCTTAAATACATAGTATTTTGAAACCGGTATTCAAAAAAAGAAATCTACATTTCTCTCATAAAATCATAAACAAACGAGGAAGACCGTAGTAGAACTTTCAAGTAAGTACAAAACAAAATATAAGTTGAAAAGAAAATTTTTAAACATTTTCTAAACCATCGACTATATTTTATTTAAACGTTGGCAATTCAAGAAACTACTATTGACATGGTTTAATGACATAATGGCAAATTTAGTATACCCTTTTGACCTCTCAATAGAGTTTTAATTTAAGAAATTCATGTTGGTGTACATGTTAATTTTAAAATGTTATAAAGCTATTTTTTTTAAAACGAGTTTTTTTAAAACGGATTATTCTAGCAATTTGCAACAAATTTATCAAATTTCACTTGAAACTTTTCATAATTATTAAATAATAACAACAAAAATTCAAGGAGGACCAAATTGTCAAGAAGCAGAAGAAAAACGTATAAAAAAAATAGAGATAATCGTTAAAACTGTTTTACAAACTGTTTTTTAAATATCCTTTCCAAATATTTTTTTGAAAAAAATTTTTCGAGTGGCAAGTGGTAACAAATTTCAAGTCTGTTAATAGAGTGAACTCCATTGTCACAGAGGAACACATTTACAAAATTTCAACTCAATCGGTTAAACAATTTCTAATTTATAGCAAAGTAACGAAAAAACCTATAAAAAGCTGTTGGGCCGAGTGTAGATGAACTTTCAGTTGAGTACAAAACAAAATATAAAACAGCTCTTTAAACCTCTTTCAGTATATCGACTATATTTTATTCAGCCATTGGCCATTCAAGTTAACTACTATTAACATAAAGTAATGCTCATATTAAACAAGAAGTTGTATAGCAGCGAACTGAACGCACTGGGGAAGAATTAAATTTTGCACAAACTTTGGCAATAAAGCTAAAATATTTTAGGGAAATTTCAGACATCCTGCTTAATTAGGTATAAAGTGCTCTTATAAATAAAGAAGTTGTATGGTAACTACTCGAACTTACTGCTAGAAATGTTAACCCGTGTAGCTAACTGATTGGATTGCAATAACGATGACGGCTCTTTTATTAACACGGATTTGAAAATCCTATATTTTTTTTGAGTTATCGTGCGAATAAATTAACATACATAGCAAGAATGATTCACTTTTCGATTCTGCTTTGATTCGTACTTTTGAGTCTATATATAGTCACCTTTTTCTCGGCGCCACAAACGTAATGGCAAATTTGATATAACAATTTGACCTACAGTCATACGAGTAAAATAATATTTACATGTAAATTAGATAGTACCCGGTTGATGGTTTCTGCGCCTCTCAAAGTGTGTATTCACCATCGGGTATATTAAAATTGCTCCTCCGTTTGTAACGCATCGATCTAGACGAGCTGGATATAGTGTCAAGGGTACGTATCGGCTCAGAATCGAAAAATAAGTCGATCTAGTTATGTGCGTCTGTCCGTCCGTCCGTCTGTGTGTCAGCACGATAACTCAAAAACTAAAGAAGCTACAGTTTTGAAATTTTCACAAAATATTTTTCAATCAGTTTCTAGGTTCCCTATTTTTCTTGGTTAAGATCGGACCAAAACTTCGGGTAGCTCTTGAACAACTAACTTTTTTAACTCCAATATTTTCTTATAAACATTTTAAATTTTACTGTGCATCTTGTGAATTTCTGAATTTTGTTTTTTGTTTTGTAGATAACAAATCTTTCGAGTTACGATTTGATATGATTTAAATGATGCGTAAAATTTTTAAAAAAAATTATAGATTTGGCCTTTGAACTTTGAGATTTTTGGATGATAATCATTATGAATATGATGATAATTTTCGATCATGATGACCATTTTATGAATATGATTATATGACGATTATTTTGCTTATGTTTAATATATTCGTGAATTAAAAATTAATTAAAAGAGATAGAATTGAAAAATTAGAGCTATAGTCTTGAAATTCACACAAAACATTTCTTGGAAACTTTTGAGGTTCCCTATTCTTTTTGGTTAAAACCAGACCAAAGCTCCGGGGAACGGCCACTTAAATTATTTAAACCAATTTGAATTTTTTCAAAACTAATTATACTACGAGGATGAAAATTACACGCGATTAGTTATATAATGAATCGATCACTTATTTAAAGTTTCAAAATGTTAGGGCCATGGGCCCAATTTTTTTTTTTTTTTTTTTTTAGGTAAAAATTATGGGATAATGAGTTAAATTTTTTTTTTTAACTATTTTACTTTTTATATTTTTTTTGTAATATATATTAGCGTAAGGGAAATAAATAACGGTTTATTTTATTTTATACGTCATAATGAGTATGCACGGGTCTCTAAAAGTTGACAAGGGCAACTATAATCTTCCCCGTTTTAATTGAAAGCAAAAGTACAATTTGTAAATTGTTCCGGAATAAATTAAAGGAAATCGACAAAAGTGTTTCAAAAATGTTTGTGGATTTTCTAAATATTTTTAGAATCATCATCATCCCAATATTGGTTCACAAATATCAAGTCTATTAAAGAGTGAACTGCATTTTCTAACAGCAACACTTATATAAAATTCACAGGCAATCACAGCTATTTTATTTTACAAGAAAGTTTGAAAACTGATCCAACTTTAAGTCTAGAACACTCCCCGTACCCAAAATCTTTATA
Organism: Dolichopus griseipennis; assembly: GCA_963082915.1. Lineage (NCBI taxonomy): Eukaryota > Metazoa > Arthropoda > Insecta > Diptera > Dolichopodidae > Dolichopus > Dolichopus griseipennis. The sequence goes on along the minus strand of OY720441.1, from coordinate 147,797,053 downwards.
AACAAATTTTTATGATAATTAACTGAGCAAGTTTGCAGCCTATACCCTGTATGAACAAAGAAAATTTTTTTGTTTGTTTGTCCAGGATTCACGTGAAAACCACTGGTTCAATTTTGATAGCCCGGGGGTTACATAGGCTATGTCACATTTATATAAGTCAACAGGTTGCGGCTCCAGAGCCGTTTTAAGCTTTTGCGTTCTTTTGATGTCGAGCCGAAACGGTTTGACCGATTGACTTGAAATTTTGTACAAATGTTAAGAGGCACATTTTTAACAGGCTAACGGAATTAGTTGCATAAAGTTGGTTGGAATATATTGACCAATCTCGGTTCGGCGGGCTTCCAAAAAATTTTTTGTTTCCGATTTTACAATTTGATTTTGTCCAAAAGCTGGGCTGGAAAAATTTTAGTTAAATTCGATTAACCCATTTTCCACGGCGACGCCATGAAGTTTTCTATAAATTTTATTTGCTCAAACGATTAAATGAATTTTATTGAACATTTTGTACCACCGTTTTAATTATAAAAGCCCATCGGGTTAAATTGGTTTTGATCTGTTTACTCGTTTTGCACAAAGATTCCATGAAATTTTCAAATTTTTGGTATTAATGCAAGTTAACTTTTATTCCAAATGCTCACAGAATTAATAAGGCCTATAATCAAACGGGTATAATAATACTTATATATAAACTGGCTATTACCCGGTGCACGTTACTTCGCCTCTCAATGGAGTTTTAATTTAAGTTGATGTTATTGAAACAAGTTAACACAAAAATTGCAAAGGTGAACATAATTTTAAAATGTAATAAAGGAATTTTTTTAAAACCGGTTTTTTTTCTAGGATTTCCCTAGCAATTCTTCAACAAAAACATCAAATTTCACCTGAAACTTTTCATAATTATTAAACAATAATAAACATAAGAATTTTAATTCAGTTAACATTAATTGCCGGAAACCCATCATCCTCAACTCTATAGTCAAGGAGCAAGAACAATTGCCAAGAAGCACCACTTATAGAAAAATTAGAGATAATCGTTAAAACTGTTTTGTAAACTGTTTTTTAAAGTTTTTGTTTCGCAATCGGTTAAAAGACCTCGACAAAACATTTTTTTGAACATTCCCCTAATTCAAAGAAGTTTTGCCTATTTTCAAAAATTGGGCGTAATTTACTTACAAAATTGGGGAGGAATGATATGTATATACATGTACGCATATAAATTTTAGAGTCAATTGGTCAAACCGTTTCTGCTTAAGAGTACAGTAACGAAAAAAACTGTAAAAAGCTGCTGTGCCGCAATGGGAAGATGGAACTCAACAAACCGGTTTTTGAGACTTTGACCAAGCAATATTTCGCAAAATTAGACGTAATATCCTTACAAAATTTCTTTTGGACAATTGTCGGGCTGCAAGGGTTAACAAATTCCAAGTCTGTTAATAGAGTGAACTCCATTCTCAAAGAGGAACATATATACAAAATTTGAAGTCAATCAATTAAACAATTTTTAATTTTATCAAAGTAACGAAAAAACTTATAAAAAGCTGTTGGGCCGCAATGGGTTAACGGAACACGACAAATATTTTTTTAAGGCTTTCTTTTTAACCAAAGCGGTACTTCGAACATTTGGCCGAAACTTGCTTTTTTCAATTTGAACACTCCCGGGCAACGCCTAGTATAATACAATATGTACTGGAAAATTTAAAATTTTTAGCACATTTTCAAAAAATTTTGTAAAAATGTGCCTATATAGCTTCACTCTGTCCGTTCGTTTGTCCGTCTGTCCTTCCATCCGTTCGTTTGTCCGTCTGTCCTTCCATCCGTTCGTCCGTATGTTTACAAAAACTTCTACACTTTTTGAAATAGAGTAAAGAAATTTTAACCACAGGTATTACAAAAATAATAATTTCGTAAAAGAACGTGGGGCTATACCCCCCAAATTTGGGAAAAGCCCTATATTTAAATTGTTATAACAAGAGTTCAGTTAAATGTATTTTCAATCTTAAAACGGAAAAATATAGCTGTTTTAAAAACTTTATAAACTTTTAAAAGGGTTTCCATACGGTACTAAAATTTACCATTATGCAAAACTCAATTTTTGCAAAATTTTTGACCACACATATCTCCTAAACGGTTCAAGCTAGGTTTTGAAATTTTGGGAGAAGTTAGATCCTCAAAAATTAGTAGGAGTCGGTTAACAAAATTTTTTTGTCACACTCCCTGCTTAGGAGCTATAAGGGCTCGAAAATTTAAATTTTGGTATTTTCAAGCAACTGTAACTTGAATACCTGTCCAATTTTTTTTTATTAATATACAAAATTTAAAGGTCCAACATTATATTTTAACATATGTTAAACGTTTTGCTTAAATTTAAAAGCGGTTCCTTCAATTGAAGAAAGTGTCTCTCAGTTTTACCCATTTTTGCTTAGATTATAATTCTAAGTAAAATTCCAAATTTTGGTGGAATTCACAATATAACTCCTGGAACCTAAAAAAGCTTGGGGGAAGGGGAATCGTGAGGATTATATCCTTGAGAAACTTGGCAACCTTCCCCATAGAAGGGCAACTAAGACTTTAAAATTAAAACATTTACTTGTTTTATAAGTAAGCAACAACTTAGTCACCATCGTATATATTTCCTAAATTAAACGTTAATTTTGAAGCTTCAACATTATATTCCGATAAAATACTTAGTATGAAACACTATATTATTTTGAAAATGTGTTTTTTAAAAACCCTTGGTTTTTTTTATCACTTGTTTTATCATAGTAATAATTAATATTGTAATAATTTCTAGTATATGATATATTTTAGATAGTAATATTTTAATAATAAGAAAATTTAGTGTATAATATATATTTAAATTTAAGTTAAAAAGTGAAACAAACAATATCAAGTATAGAAGAAAGCTAAATAAAATTAATGTTTAAATAAAATATTATGAATTTTTGTCCATTGTTCTCTGATTCATGCAACCATATTTCCGACAAAATTACTGCATGTATCTCAAATTCAAAACAATTAACCAAAATTTCTAAGTAGTACAACGTATTTCTAATACTTTGTATATTCCGGTAAATCGTATTAAAATTTTCTTTATAATTTATTGCTTTTTAATAAATAATAAAATTACATGAACAGGCAAATTTGATGTAAAAAATTTGAGTTCGTTTTAAAAGTTGTGTAAAAGATAATAAATGTGAGAAGAAATCAAATAAAAAGTATATTTTACTAATGAAAAAAAATTGTTTAAAAGAATATAGATATAGTTCCTATTTTCATACCCTGCACTTATTAGATAGGAAAATGGTTTATTAACTTTGGTATGGTGTTTGTAACTACCTAAAGCAAGGGAGCTAGATATGAAAAAGTATATATATTTGTGATCAGCGTGACCTCGTGAGTCTATATAGCCATGCCCGTCTGTCCGTAGGCACGATAACTCAAAACTAATGGAGCTACCTTGATGAAATTTTAACTGTAGGTTACTAGGACTTAACGTACGGCAGGGATTGCATATGGGCGAAATCGACCCGTGGGTTCGGATTCTGGACCTTTTAATCATTCTAAGGGCTAACGAACATGTAAAAAAAATAAGGAAAACTGAACCAATGGCGCTACCTTCATGAAATTTGTGCTGTAGGTACTAGTAAGTAATAAGACTATGGTGGGGATTGCGTGCGGTCGAGATCGGACCATGGGTTCGGATTCTAGAAGTTTTGATCGAATTTAGGCCAAACAAGCATAATTCCGAAACCAATGAAGATAAAACCTTCAAATTTGGTATCAGTGTGCCTTTTCCGATGTCCTTAGAGTCCTTGAAATTTGGTTGGTCTACTGCAGTTGGTTCAAGTAGCTGCCACACAACTTCTTCTTTATATGAAGATTACTCTACTCCCAAAAACACATTACTCATGCCAAAAATAGCTTAGTTTTATAGCCAAAGTCTCTGCAAAATTTGGTTGGTCTTCTGCAAAGGGTTCGAATAGTTGCCATACGACTTCATATTTCACATGACCAATACTTTATACATAATAAAGCTGAATGTTTGAAATTTTGCCAACCGGATGATATAATGTTTATTCACTCTTCCTCGTTTTTTTTTACTTTTATTAAATCATATCTATATTTTATTGAATTGTTACCATAGGTAATATATAATTAAGAAATTGTGTACGATACTTAAGTTGTAAAATTAATTTTTATATTTAAATTAATTATATAAAAAGTTCTTTGTATTTTAGAAATACATTTATTACATATTTTGATTATTAAATTTTGTGATAAAAAGCTAATGAAAACTAAATTAACGTTAAAAACCATCAAATTATATAAACTTTTATATTTATATTATTACAAATTAATATTTATTTTGAATAACTTTGAGTTTAATTATAAAAAATTTGAAAAAATCAATAAATTAAGATAATATATTTAAAAATTATATAAAATTGAAATAATTAATGAAGGATACTAAATCATTCTACATTAAATGCACTACAGCTAAAAATCCTGAAAAGAATTAATTGCTGCATTTGTGTAAAACTTTATTGAATTGGATAAAAAGTTTTAAATATATAATTTTATAATTCCATTTAACGAATCCATTTATTTCAAATTTATTTGTTGTTTAATATTTTTAAATAGATAAATTAGTTAGAATTTTTAATATTTTTGAAATAATTAGAAAATGTTTTTTTAATTTAATTAATTTCGATAGCTTTTACGATTAAACTTACAAAAGCTTTTATGGTTTTAAAATGACTTATGAACTTCCCATTAAATTTGAACCAAATAGGTTTAGGGTATTTCTAACTAACTGACTGTTTGCTTTATAAGTAGGTTAGATTCCTAACAAAACTACAATTTATGCAAATTTGCCGATATGAAGATGTATCAACCAAATTTATCACAAAGTATAATAATTAATATTATAGGAATTATTTGAAAAATAATTTAATGTAAAAAAGTTATTCGGTTCTAAAATAGATGTGAAAAATATGAAATCTTGAAAAAATTCAATTAAAAAATTTAAAATCACAACAAAAAATAATATGTTTAAATAAATAAAGTTATATAAATGCATTAATATAACTAAAGTGATAATAACTATACTTATTTTTAATTTTATTATGACGAAAAAAAATCTCCTTACTACCTAAATTTTTTAAATTTAGCAAACAAGGTGTTTTTTGCGTTTTTTCGTCATTAATTCATTCTTGGCACTTTCAAATTCATTTCAACAACATATAATGTATTTTGATTTTGCTCTGTGGTCTCACTTAGTGAAACTTGTAGTTTTGAAAATAGCCTTTTTTTTTGTTAAAAACATGATTATTGTTATTACTATTATTACCATACTTGTTACTATTATTACTATTCTTATTATTATTATTATTATTATTATTATTATTATTATTATTATTATTATTATTATTATTATTATTATTATTATTATTATTATTATTATTATTATTATTATTATTAATACTATTCTAATATTATTATTACTTTTATTATTATTATTATTATTGTTATTAATATTATTATTATTATCATTATTATTATTGCATTTGTTATTATTATTATTATTTTTATTATTAGTACTAGCTGTTGTCCCGTCACAGAATGACGGAAGGTCAAATTTAAAGAAGAACTTTTTCTAATTAAAAACTATTTTTAATTTCATTATTTACATTATGTTAAAAGTATGTTAAATAAAATTGCAACCGTTACATTTTATATAACGCATATTATGCTTCGATTCTAGTAATAGGTACACAAAAAATAAATAAATGACTCATATAATTTCTTCTTGTATCTTAAAAACTTGAAGATGAATAAGTTAGTTAGTCTACTTTTTATATGTTTCGTGTTTATAAAATTTTGGGGTCGTTAGTTCAAATCCCTTCTTGGTATAATTTTTTTTTAATTTCAATTATTATTTTTTTTTTTATTTAAGTGAGTACTTGCTTAAATTAAATAAATTAATAAAAGATTTAAAGATTTTTTATAGGTTTATTTTGTTTCAATAATGATCTATTTCTCCATTCATTAATGTTTTGTATATTATATTTTTAAAAAATGTTGCTATACATTCTATATCGTTTCCTTTGTTTCGATTCAAATCGGAATACTTGTTTGTTGCTAACATTCTACAATGTGTACTCAACATGCTAAATAATGTATCTGTTATTTAAATTTACGAAAATTGTATTAAATAAATGTTGATTTTTGAATTGAGTTTTGCATTATCACAAATTATAAATTTTATTCGAAATTTTTTAATATACCTAACCTAACTAAGTTTAAAAAAAATTTATTTTGTTTGGTTTTTATAGTGCATTGAACTCAGGTATTGTATACCCGAATCCATCTTCCCAACCGTTATTCGTTACATTATTTTTTTCCATTTTTAACTTTTTTTAAATAGATAAATAAATAAAAGTTTATGAAGGAAGGGATGAGAGATAGTTGAGAGCGAGATGAAGGGAAACTTTGAAATTACTTTAATACATTGCTTGATTTATTTGGTTAAACAAACCAAGCAATGCATCAAATCATACATTGGGCTTTCGCCCTTATTTCAGATTTGCACTGAAAATTATTAAGAATTACTACACAAATGTACATGTGAAGCATTGTCTTCTTAGTTTTTATTTACAAAATGTCTTACTATTTATTTAAAATTTCCAGAAAATCTTCTGCGATTTTTAAAACTGAAATGAAATTATTCATATACTAATAAATAAATTTCATTTCAAAAAAAATTTTTTTTTTTTTATTAAAAATAAATAAAATATTTTTTGGCCTGCTTACGATAATTTATGATATTTTATTTTCTAAAATAAAACACATCCAACCAAACATTAATATTTTATTTTTTTATAATTGAACACATCCAACAAAACACATTTAATTGAATGCGTTTGTTACACCTCATTCTAGACAAATATATTAATAATAATTATTATTACTATTGTTATATTTATTATTATTATTAGTATAAGTATTAGTATTATTATAACCATTTTTTGTTTTCTTTCCTTTAGTTTTTTTACATACACTGGGAACAATTTATCAAATGTTTTATGATTTATCTCTAAACTAAGGTTGAATTTTTCGTTGGCTGATTTTGCAATTGATGCACTCATTAATTTCCTGTTGCTTATCACAATCAGATGTCTTATGGTCTTTGTGACATTTAAGACATTTTTCTGTATTTGTACAGTCAGTCGATTTATGATTGAAACCTTTACATTTGTAGCATCTCATTACAGAAATAGCAATAAACACTTTACATCTTTCCCAACCAATACATAGTTTCCCGACGGCAAATATCTTAGGGAAGGAATCCCTATCCACTTCAATTATTACATTTTGCATTTCCTTGTTATATTTTGTTAACGCGTTAATTTAATTACTTTTAACTCACTTAAAAGAAGAAAATTGACGTTTTGGGTTCTTTCTGATAAAAGAAAGTTAAGCCACGAAAGAAAAGAACCCGTAATGCCAAAATCTGATAGCTTATTTCGCCAAATAAAATTAGCTACACGATTCAAAGCTTTACTAAAATCCATGTAAATTGCATCTAATGTTAGAAATACTAATATTAATACATTTAAACTTATTTTTTAAAAAACTATTTAGATTACTTACAGTTGTATATGATGGGCATTTTGAAAAGTTACGAGCAATATTACTAGATGTGCCGTTCAGTTTTGACTGATCCAGAGTAGTAGTAGCAGTATCAAGAGAAGAAATAAATTTGACAAACTGATCCGTTTAAGAGCAATCTTCTTTTACGGTATTTTTTTAATTTGTATTTGGTTACATTTTTAATTTGTATTTGGTAAAAGGATTTGTTAGTTACATTCCAGCCGGATTTGACTTTTTCAAAAAGCTTGCCTATGTCAGCTTTTAATGAACATATATCATCTTTCAGCTTGTCTACATTGTTTATAGATGAATTGGAGGCTTTAGACCCAATGACACAAAGCTTTCTTACATCCGTTTTAAGAGAAGAGATTTCATCTTCTACTCTGGCAGTACTATTTATTTGCTCTAATTTGTCAATGAAGATTCATGTAATTTCTGCTAGGTTGTGTAGAACTTCGTTCTTTATATCTGAGACCGTAGCGTTAGTTGATGTTGATAGGGTTAATGTGACATGAGCACATTTAAATGCGGAAGAATTATTGTTAGCAATTTTATGTGACATTGTAATTATCAAAAAATAATTTAAAAGCATACAAACAAAAAAAAAACCATGAAGTAGACAAAACTTTTTACTTTTTGGATTTACTTTTTTTTTTTTTAAATGTAAAGGTTAAGAAAGAGAAAAAATTAAAAAATGTTACATAAGAGTCAGCTAAAATTATATTATAACAGCACTTTAAATAATTCACTAAATACTTTAATTAAAATATTAAATTTAAAACAAAGCAAAAGAGTGTGTCTTATCAGTACTAACGGTACATTAAGAATGAATTAAATAACAGTTTTTCTATTCAATATCTTAATAATAAGTTTAGACTTAACGCTATTGTTCGGCAAACTAGAAATACAATAACTTTAACGGATTATCAACATAATACAAAGTATGGAAAAAATGAACCCATCAATTAATGTTGCACTATTTTCAACAAAATTAGTCATATTTATTCTACGAGTACACCTATCTCCAAAACTACTTTTAAACATACTTTATAAAAACATTTTTTTAATTTAATGACCTCAGACAATCCTCATGTTAGCAATATTTTGCTTTTAATATATGATACAATTTAAACATAACAAACAACGCACTTACTGAATTGCATAAAATTAAAACAAATCAGCTAATTATGTTTTTACTTTCTTATTTTATACATAGATATAGACTCAAGTATATGAATCGGGACAGAATCGAAAAATAAATCGATTTAGCTATGTATGGCCGTCCGTTCGCCCGCACTATAACTCAAAAAGTAAAGCTGTAAAGAAAGATATTTACAGTGAAATATGTCTTAATGTTTTCTTATCAGGACATAAGGAACCATTAGGACCAACCATTCGTGCCATGCAACCTCGATCTTGGGCAATTGCATTTTCCTATTATATCAAGCACCAAAATATATTCTATACAAGAATCTTCAAACAACAAAATATTAAAAAAAAACTTGTTCAAAGCCACTATAATTTCATAACACCATACAGAACAAGCAATAGTAACAAAGCCGAAAATTACTAATACTTTTACGCAACCCAGACCTAACAAACCTTTTAATTCCCGTACCAACAATAATTTTTTTAATAACCAAAGAAAAAAATTTTTCAGACCACCAGTGAGTATTTAGTTAACATAGTATAACAGACCAACACAACTACATGATATCAGCTAAGAGCAGCCCCAATGGACATTGCATCAACCAGATCAAGATCCTTGACTCAAAACCGAAACTCTGCTCAAAGACCAGCATTCAATAAGTTTAACAACTTTAGACAAAATACGCAATTACCCAACATTATTAGCGAAGAATTTTTTAACATAGAAGAGCAAAATCCAAAAGACGACAAATTTATTCTAAAGATCATTTTTAACTTAGACAACAACAACAACTATAATATAGAAGAAAATAATGTTGAAAAATCTGATATTGAAGTAGATGACTTAAATCTTTTCTTGCCTGCTGATTCAGACCCACTGGATACATAGACATTAATAAACATGGAATATATATATTACTATATATACAAATCTTATACAATAATAAGCCATTAAAATCTCTAATTAACACATGAGCTTCTTCTTCTTTTATCAACCCTGACTTAGTAGATCCAAATAACATAAACGAAATCGAACCAAGTACATTAGTTACAGTATTAAATAAACATTATTTTATCGATATTTATGGAATTCCAACAAATAAGGCACATGGAACTTTAATTTTTAAATTAAACTAACTAAACCTCTGAACAAATTTTTATTTTTTATTTTTATTTTTATTTTCAATACCATACAATATAAATATTGCATGATATTTCTCCTTTTGCCTATAAGGCATTTGGAGTTCTTATTATAATATATTAATTTACAGTATTATATTCTTAATCTAGGATTTTAGTAAGCAAAAATAAAAATTTTTTTTTATCTTAGAAGGATAGATTCGTGAATCAAAAAATTTTTCCTTTTTTTTTTTTTTTTGTTGAGTTTAAAATAAAGTGTTTAAATCATATATTAGCTTGCGTATGTTACAAAAGCCCGTCTGTAGACATACTTGTCAAAATATTGATGAATTGATTGAAGCTATAAAATATTTCAAGGACACTAGTACAAGTGTTAAATATATTAGAATTAGAAAAAATAATTCGTGGATGTCCAGAGAAATTTTAAAACTAATTGAACACAGAAATAAATAGTATAAGTATCATAAAAAATACCCTAATATTGCGGAGCATAAAATAAAATATAATGAATTTAAAAACAAGGTTCATGTAGAGATAAAGAAAGCAAAGAAAAAAATTATTTTAATAGAAAATTACAAGAAGCTGGTTCAAATACTAAAAAGATATGGAATGTTCTGAACTCTCCTATAGCAAACCAAAAAGCAGATAGTAACAATATTATAAAGGAAATAAGACACAATGACCAGCTATTTGTGCTGAAGCAGGTATTGGAGAAGTGTTGGGAAAGAAATGTCGATGTACATCAAATCTTCGTAGATTTCAAGACCGCCTATGACTCTATCCAAAGGGAAAAATTATATGTAGTTTTAAGCAACCTAGGCGTACCGGCAAAGCTAGTAAGATTGATTAAAGCTACTATGCAAAACACAAGCGCGAGGGTAAAAATCCAAGGGGACCTCACAGAACCCTTCAACATCAAACAGGGACTGAAACAGGGGGATGGACTCGCGCCTATGCTTTTTAATCTTGCCCTGGAGCATATAGTCAGGAAAATCCCATCTGACCCGAATGCCACGTTGCTATTCAAAACCACCCAGATAGCAACATACGCAGACGACTTAAATCTACTAGGAAGATCAGAGGCAGGTGTTAGAGAATGCTATATCCAGTTAGAGAAAACAGCTATAGAACTGGGTCTGAGGATAAACATCGATAAGACGAAAATGTTAGTAGTATCCAGACGTAACCAGAGAGAGAAACAAAACATTACTTTTGGTGATGACAACGTGGAAGTAGTAAAAAGTTTTGTCTATCTAGGGGCCGAAATAACAAGTGGAAACGATGAAACATCAGAGGTAACCCGAAGGATAGGCAAGGCAAACAACGCATACTACTCTGTGTTGAAGATAATGAGATCTCGAGAAGTCAGCAGAAAATGTAAACTTGAGCTGTACAAATCTCTTATCAGACCGGTGTTATGCTACGGCAGTGAAACGTGGACGATCACCCAAGCGACGGCAAACTTACTTTCCCGTTTCGAAAGAAAAATACTGCGTAAAATTATCGGGCCAATTATCGATCAGGGCCAATTTAGAATGCGACGCAACGCAGAGCTATACAATGTATACACCGACAGCGATGTTGTGACATACATCAAGCTACAACGCCTTAGGTGGGCCGGTCACATACAACGTATGCCAGATTCCCGCATTCCAAAAAAGGTATTAAACGGGAAAATAGATAGAAAAAGACCAGTGGGAAAGCCGAGAAATCGATGGGTTGATGCAGTCGAGTCAGACGCTGTGTCAATGCTGCAAGAGCAAAATTGGATAACTGCTGCCCAAGATCGCGTGAACTGGAAGAGGATGATTCAGGAGGCCAAGGTTCGACAACGGACTGTAGCGCCATAGAAGAAGAAGAAGACACAATGATAAAATTTTAAATATTAGCAAAGACATAGCCAACGGCTTTAATGAACATTTTAGTAATGTTGGAAGAGAGTTAGCTGATAAAATACAAACGAAAGAAGAAAATATAATAAAAAATAGAATAAATGAAAGTTCCATGTTCTTGGTACATACTAATGAAATAGAAGTGCTTAATGTTATTATGAATCTAAAAGATAATTCACCTGGCTCAGATAATATAGCAGCAAAAGACTTAAAAGCGGTAGTTGAGATAATATCTCCGATAATTAGTAATTTTATTAATGACAGCTTTCGCACAGGAAATTATCCTAGTTTATTAAAATGCAGCACTGTGATTCCAATATACAAGAATGGTTCTCCCTTGGAAACATCTAATTACCGGCCGATAACACTCACTAGCTGCATGAGTAAAATATTTGAAAAAATAATTAATAAACGAATATGTGAATTCATTAAATGTGCAGGCGGATTTGACATCAATCAGTTTGGCTTCCAAAAGTCGCATGGAACTGATGTAGCAATCAATGATTCTGTGAAATCTATTATTGGACATCTTGATAAAGGAAACTATGTATGCTCTGTTTTTGTAGATCTGAGTAAGGCATTTGACACAGTGGACCATCAAATATTGTTGGACAGATTATATGAAATTGGAATAAGAGGACTACCGCATGAACTACTAAGAACGTATTTGACAAACAGATTTATCAAAACGAAAGTTAATGGTGTTTGTAGCAATGAACGTGCCATAAATATAGGTGTGCCACAAGGGTCAGTTCTTGGACCTACCTTGTATCTATTGTATGTGCATAATATGCAATTTTCTAACATTAAAGCTGATTATAAAATATTTGCTGATGATACATTGCTTATCTATACAGCAAAAAATGCGGAAACATTAGAAAGATTGGTCAATAATGATTTGAAATTATATATGAGATGGTTAAATGGAAATAAATTAACAATGAACATTGAAAAAACAAAGTACATGATTTTTAAATGTCTAAATAAGCCTGATATCAATCCAAAAATTTGTATTGATAGTAGAGAAATTAAAAGAGGACAAACTTATAAATATCTCGTTATTATAATAGATGACAAATTATCATGGAATGATCATGTTAATTACAATTATAAAAAAGATAATGCCATTGCTAGGCTCTATTAGAAGAAGTGGAATAATATTAGATGACAAATCAGCTAAACTATTATTTCATGCACACATCATGTCTCATATAAGATACAATGTGGCGACATGGTCGTGTTGTTCAAATACATTAAAAATGAAAATGAAAATATTAATAAACAAAGCAATCAAGATACTATACAAAATAAATTGGCGTACTACAACTGATGATCTATACAAAAATACGGGATTCCTTAACTTAGACGAATTAATAATATTGGAAAAGGCTAAAATTATACATAAAATAGAAAATGGTGTTACTAAAAGTAAAACTTTATTACCAAAAAGAAGGAATATTCACAATTATAACACAAAAAACATGGGAAAGCTATGTCATGAAAAAACTAGAACTGAATTGGCTAGAAACAGTAATTTTTGCTCATCAATAAGAATTTACAACTATCTTCCGGAGAATTTAAAGAATTGCAGTAATATAAGTCGCTTCACATTTAAATTGAAAATATTATTAAAAAAAGATCAGGCTTTATTAAAAAAATTGTTAGAATTATAGCTAAATTAATATTTTATTGTTAAATATACATTAGGTATAATAAAAATATATATTTAATTTTTGTATTTATACTCCATAACTGTATAATATATATATTATAATACCAATTTTAAGTTATTGCCTAAGTCTAGTATATTGTAATTTTATAACTGTAATATCATGAATTTATCATGAATTTATGAAAAATAAATAAATATATCATTGTAATGTTAACAAAATTAAGTAAACTTTTGACTTCATACTTTTTATATATAACTTACAATATTATGTTCTTAAGCTAGGTTTTTTGTAAAAAAATTTTTTTTTTTTAACAAAATTAAGTAAACTTTTGACTTCGTTCTTTTTTATATGTAATTTACAATATTATGTTCTTAATCTAGGTTTTTTGTAAAAAGTTTTTTTTTTTTTAAATTATAAGGATTAATTCATAAATCATAAAGAAAATTATTTTATATATATTTTTTTTTTTAAAATTCGTAAGTTAATTTTAAAATAATGTGTTTGATTTAGAAGTCATATTAATATTAAGAACAATAAGAAAAAATTTTGTCCTCTTATCTTCTTCTTCTTCTTTCGCCTTCAGTTAGCACTTTTTGTTTACTTAGGTATATTTTATGAGTGTTTTTTTTTTGTGATATATATTGAGTGTGTGTGTACATGTCTACTTTTAATTGACTGGATATTTTGCCCTTTTTTGAAGATGGAGTCTTCCGTCCGTAACAAGCCTGGGTCAAGTCCAAACATGAATCCACTTCCTGAATTCGTGTTTACGAATTCGTAAAAGTTGTGACCCAGGCTTAACAGTTTTGTTGATGTTTGCAAGCTTGAATTTACGTATGTGGTATTTGGTTAATTTAGGTTTTTGTTTAAATGATTTTTTTTTTTTTTTTGATTTGTATTAGATTGATTTTTTTAATTTATATTAGAATTAGTGTATGAATTTTTTAAGTTAAATTGTTATTGTTCTAGAAATTTATTTATGGTTTTTTTTTGGTTTTATTTTCTATGAGTTGGTTTATTTAATTGATTTAAGATTGTTAGCTTTGATATTGACCAAAGCAACATCTTGTAATTTTTTATTATTTGCAATTGGTTAGCCGAATTTTCTTGCAAGAAGAGGGGAAATCATTAAAATATTTATTATTTTGGATTAGTTTAGTTTTAATTTAATTATTATTGTCTATGTTAAAAAAAATTTCTTTTATATTCAGGTTCATTATATTAGTTTTTCGGTTATTTATTGTTTTTTATAAATATTTATTATTTTGGATTAATTTAGTTTTAATTTTTTATTATTTTTTACATGTTATTTTATATTTTGAGCCAGATATCAAAATGGGTCATTAGGTCCTTTATTTTGGTGAGGCTTTTGTTGTCATTTTTCCTTAAGGTTTCTATTGTGCTCTCGTTATTGGACCAGTAGTTTGCCGTTTTGCCTACATTCCAGGAAATTATGTTTGATGGTAAGGTTTTGTTGACAGTGTCTACACAGTGGGGCATCACTTCTATCATAATAATGACCATGTGTATCCAATGTACATCCCATCCTAATTCTTGTGATTTTGACTGCTTTACATTTGTTTACGTTCAGTAGGTTGGTTATGTTTGCAGACGGTTGATGAATGTTTCTGAATGTGTCAGCTCTATTGAACAAAAACTGTCTTCTATTTTGTATTTTTAGGTTTATCACCTTATGTGTATAGTTGGTTGATGTAACTGCGAACTGTAACATCGGACTCCTGGTAGCAATTTTAGCCACTTCATCTGCTACTGTGTTTCCCGCTTCATCTGCTACTGTGTTTATTTTTAAGCTAATTTGATTTTCCCTTTAGCTTTAATGATCGCATCCCGAATGTCTTTTGCCATCTGGTTTTTGTTATTTATGTTTAGTATATTTCTTGTAGCTAAGGCAGTCTGTGAGTATCACTGTTTTGTAAGTTTTGTTTTTGTTAGCAATTTTTGTAGCCTCCCAGATTGCAAGTTCTTCTGCCACAAAAACTTGACAATCGTGGGGTCAGCTGCCAGTTACAAGCGTTTTTTTATTTTCTATAACTGCAAATCCTACCCCTTCCGCAGTTTTTGACGCATCTGTGTATATTAGTTTGTGATCTTTTCATTTTTGTTTCTTTTCCAGGAACAGTGTTATATAGGTGTTGTTCTCTGTTTCATTTTTTTTGTAATTTTCTAAACTGATATCTATATTTTTATACCAGTTCCCCTAATTATGACTGTAATTCTTCACTTGAGTGGGCGGCTTTATAACTAGAACCTAGAACCAACTTTTATTAATGCTTTGTCCAGTGCAGATAATTTTGAGTACTTGTTTTCTTCTATTTTTTGTTTAATTTACTCATGCATTGGATGATTACTATTTACATAAACTCTTGCTACGTTTTTTATCAGTCTTGCATACCTTAGCTCCATGAAAGTAGGAAGTCCTGATTCCATAGTGAGTGCCGGTATTTGTGTTGAAGGCAGGGCACCTAGTATTTGTATTTTAGTTATGTTACCTGTAGTGGTACAGCCATAAATTTCTATACCATATTGTATTTTACCTAGTATGATCGATTTGGCAATTTTTAGAGCTATTGCCGGCGGAGGTTCATATTTCTTTCTACAAATGAATTTCAACAAGTTATTTGACTTTTCCACTGATTTTTTCAGCTTTTTAATATGTTCGTTATATTTTAACTTATTGCTGAAGATCATTCCTAGGACCTTTATATTCTGGCTATTCCTTATGATTTTGTCCTTGTGGACAATTAGTGATTTGGTCCAATTTTTTCTTTTCCTACAGCAGTGAAGTAGTACAGCTTTTTCCACTGAGAAGGAGGCTCCTTCTTTCTCCGCCCAAGAGTCCATTATCTTTATTGCTGAGTTTAAAGTACCTTTACTAATTGCCGTATCCCCTCTGGCCAGGAGCAAGACATTATCAGCATATACAAAAGTCTTTAACCGTGGTATATTGTTTAGTTCGTTCGCTAGCGAGCTTATGTAGATGTTAAATAGCTGAACTGATAACGGCGAACCTTGTGGTATTCCACATATTAAGTTTTTTTGTGTAGAATTATGCCCTTTTATGTTTACTAGTATTTTTCTATTTGTTAAATAGCTATGTATGAAATTTATATATTTTACATTTGTGTTCCATTTATGTAGTTGTTTTTGAGTTGTGGCAAAGTGTACCCTGTCAAACGCCTTCTCCAAGTCACATGAGATAAGATCTGCATGAGACTTGTTTGCCAGTGTACCGCCTAAATATTCATCCACTTCTAATAGAATTGTTTGTGTGCTGCACCTCTCTCTAAAGCCTTGTATGTTTTTTGATATCTTCTTTTCCAACCACCAGGCCAGTCTTTTAGCAATTATTTTTTCAAGTGTTTTACTAATCGATGGTAGTAGAGAAATAAATCTATATGACTCGGCTTTCGTAGGGTCTTTCCCAGCTTTTCTAATAGGTATTAGTTTCGCCAACTTCCAGGCTTGAGGGTATACCGATGTTTGTAGTATGGCATTATAAAGTTTTGAGAGTCTTTGGTGGAAGTTTTCACCGGCTTTTAACAGCATATCATAAGATATGTTGTCAATCCCCGGAGTCGTTCCTTTAAAAATTTTTATTGTGTTGAAAACTTCCCATTTGGTTATTTTCTCATTGAGTGCCCTGTTTTCTTTATATTTTGGATATTCTATGTTGTTTAGGAAGGGATGTTTAATCTCCTTACTATAGTCAGCACATTTTGTGCCATAAAGTTTGCTATTTTTTCTGGGTCATCCTCCAGTTCACCATTAATTAGTACATTGAGTTCCCCATTGGAGCTCTCCTATTAATTATTCGTCTTGCTTTACACCAGGTATTGCTTGGGTCCCTGCCATCAATTTCATTTGCGAATTTTTCCCAATTTTCACGTTTCGCTTTTCTTATTTTTCCTCTGATCATTGCGTTTTTCCTCTTGAGATTGATGAGCAGATGATTGTTTGGACTCCTCTTATATGCCCTAAAAATATTTTTTGCTTCTCTTTGTAATATTTTTATGTCCTTATTTAGCCATGGAATTTTTTTATATTTTGTTCCCGTGGTTGGCATGGCAGCGAACGTCGCTTCTCTAATAATTTTGGAAAGTTGGGCTGCTTCCTTGTTAATGTTATCAGAAGCATGTTTCTCCATCAGAAGAGTGTTAACTATTCTGTAAAACTTATCCCAGTTCGCTTTTTTTCGTTAAAGCTTTTTTGTAATTTTATCTTGTTTCCAGTATGTCTAACTGTTTCTATGATTATTGGATGATGGTCATACCCTATAGGGTTATGCCCTACCATCCAAGTAATTGAATTGATTAGATTATTGCTTGATATTGAGAGGTCCGGGCAGGTATGGGTGCCTCTGGTATTTAGAAATGTAGGGGAGCCATCATTTAAGAGGTATATATTGTCGTTGTTATTATCCAGGTGTTTACGATTGAGCCCTTCACATTATTGATGTGATCTCTCTAGTTGACGTGCCTTGAGTTCATGTCTCCTAGTATAAGGAATGGAGGGCTAATCTGTCTGACCAGGTCTTCCAAATCACACACATCCATAGTTCTGTTATTTTCTATGTATAAGTTTACAATAGTTATCTCGTTGTTAAGTCCAGGAATACCAACTTTAATAGCTATATTTTGGAGAGATGATATTAATTGAAGTTCTTGGTAGTTAATCCCTGCTTTAATAAGAAGGCCAACCCGCCCATTCTGTTAACCGTCCTTGGTAGCAGGCAGTTGTAACCTCTAAAATAGTCTGGGCAATTATCCATAAGATTGTCTATTTCTTGGATAGCTATAATCTTGAGGTTGTATTTATCAATTAATAGCTCCAGATACGGTCTATTAGTCCATTATTCTTGAATGTTCCATTGTATAATAGCTACAGATTTGTTATTTTTATTTTTATTGTTATTATTATTGCGATTGTTCATAATGTTATTAGTAGTGTTGTTAGTTATATTATTAATCTTGTTATTATTATTTATATTGATTGTTATTATCAGTTATTATCATTGTTGTTAATATTAATTTTAACATTAATATTATTTGAATTATTATTTGTAGTATTTAAGTTATTATTTTTTAATGGGTTATTTATCATTTTATTGTTTATTCTGAATATGTTTATTTAATGTTATTAGTGGCTTTTTTGTATTAATGTTTCTTGTGGTGTGTATGTATTGTCTTACTTTAAGACATTCCATGAGATTGTCTGAGGCAGTAGTTGTTGTTTTATTTTTTTCTACTTCTTTATACCCGTGCATACATATATGACATCGGGTATATTAGATTTGCTCCTCCGTTTGTAACGCATCGATCTAGACGAGCTAGATATAGTGTCAAGGGTACGTATCGGCTCAGAATCGAAAAATTAGTCGATCTAGCTATGTGTGTCTGTCCGTCCGTCCGTCCGTCCGTCCGTGTGTCAGCACGATAACTCAAAAACTAAAAGGGCTAGAGTCTTGAAATTCACACAAAGTCATTTTTAGACAATTTCTAGGTTCCCTATTGTTTTTGGTTAAAATCGGACCAAGGCTTCGGGGAGCTGCCATACAACTTTTTTGCACCAATATGAATTTCTTCAAAACTAATTATACTACGGGGATAAAAATTACACACGGTTAGTTTTATAATGACTCCGGCACTTATATGAAGTTTCAAAATGTTAGGGCCCCATTTTCGGGGGGCTGCCATACAACTTCTTTGCACTAATATGAATTTCTTCAAAACTAATTATACCACGCGGATGAAAATTACACACGGTTAGTTATATAATGAATCGAGCACTTATATGAAGTTTCAAAATGTTAGGGCCCCATTTTCGGGGGGCTGCCATACAACTTCTTTGCACCAATATGAATTTCTTCAAAACTAATTATACTACGAGGCTGAAAATTACAGACGGTTAGTTATATAATGAATCGAGCACTTATATGAAGTTTTAAAATTTTAGGGCCCCATTTTCGGGGGGCTGCCATACAACTTTTTTGCACCAATATGAATTTCTTCAAAACTAATTATACTACGACGATAAAAATTACACACGGTTATTTATATAATGAATCGAGCACTTATATGAAGTTTCAAAATGTTACGGCCCCATTTTGGGGGGCTGCCATACAAAGTTTTCGATTCAATAACTGCGAATCTAATGAAGCTACAAGGTTAAAATTAAAATTGGGCAGGTAAAGTAATAGGGCAAGTTAGTTGGCAAAGTTGGACATCACTCGGACTATCGGAATTTTAGGGTGGGCCATTTTTTTTTTTTGTTTTTTTTTTTTTTTTTTTTTTTAAGCTAAAGTTATGGGACAATGAATGAAAATTTTGTTTTATGTTTTGTGATTTTTTTTTTGTTAATTTTTTTTTTTTTTTTTTTACGTCAAAATTATGGAGGAATGAGTTAAATGTATAAGGGAAGTATATTACGGTTTATTTTATACACCATAGTGGGTATGCACGGGTATCTAAAAGTTGACAAGGGCAACTATAATCTTCCTCGTTTTTGATGATTTTTGCACGTTTGGATTCCTTTTTTGACCTAGGTCCTACCTTTTGGTTTTTCTCTTCTTCATTAGAGCTTGTTTCAAAATCGGGTTCCAAGCGGTCAACTTCATCCGTAGGTTCAGTTACCTCCATTTGGTTCTGTTATTGTTGTAATTGAATTGATTGTTGTTGTTTTTTGTTGTTGTTGTTGTTGCTTTTCTTGTTGTTTTATTTGCATTTGTTTTTGTAGTTCTTGTGTTTTTTTCTTCTCTGCATTCATTTTTTCTTCTAGGGCGAGTTGGTTTTCACTAACTACGTCCTTTAGTTTTGGTGCGTTATTAGATTGTAGGGTTAAAGGGTGGGTGCTGTTTGTTTCGGTTGTATTAATATTGTTGGTGGCTAAGTAGTATTGTTGTATTGTTTTATTTTTGTTAATGTAATAGTTTTGTATCAGTTTTTGATAAATGCTTGGTCGGCAGGTGTTATGTTATATTTTTCAATGTTTTGACTGCTTAAAAGGCTGTTTTGTTGAATGGAGATGTTTTTGGTGGATGCTGTTGTTGAGGGAGAGTTTGTGTTTTGAACCTTAAAACTATCTGCAATACCTTTGTAGCTTTGAGCGTTTTGATGTTTTTCTTTATATGTTAAGAAGGCTTCTGCTTTGTACATATTCTTTCGGTTTTAATTCGTAGTATTTCTCTTTCCCTGGTGTAGCTCTGACAATCTTTATCATTCGGAGGATGTTTGGAATCAAACCCGTTCTTTTCGCAATTAATGCAATTAGGTTTTGAGCAGTTTTCCAAATGTTTATCTACGTACGCTGCAAGTATCTCTTGCGAGCATTTCGGGCACCTATGTGGTGTGTCATCTTTGCAATGAGCTACTCTATGCTCAAGGCACTGGCATTTGTTGCACCTTTGAGAGATAGGGTAGCTTCTTCTGACGTCTAAAATTAAGAAACCAGCTTTTATCTGATCCGGAGGTTTGCTAACTCCGAACGTGAGGCTAATGAGTCCTGTGTATTTATGTAATTTTGTAGCGTCTTTAACCGGGAATCTGTACAACTCTCCGATCTCGGCTTTTGGATTATTTTCCTTTAATTCCTTTAATATCTCTGCATCGGTAATTTCGTCATTTGCAAGAGGAAATGAAAAACCACCCCCTTCGAAGAATTTAATGATTTTATGTATTCAATTTTCACACTTACCCCCATGAGATCTTTTACTTTGATAAACTTATTAGCAGTTATTTTGCCGATTACTTCGATTATTAAATTTCCGTCGCTGTTGTAACGGCAACCGAAATTCTTGGTCACTTTTTCAAGTGCCTTATTTATACCAAAAATTCCAAAATTTTTCATGGTTTTGCCTGCTGTTTTGGCTATACATATGAGGAATTTTTTTTCGTAGTCATTACTATCGATGTCGAAAGCTTGAAAGTAGTCCCTTGATGGCCTTTTCGTTCCAGGTTTAGGATTAGCCCCCATTGAAGGAGCTATTCTTGCTATTTTTTGCCCCCTTAGGGGTCTGTGTTCTAAGTCGGTTTGCTCTAAAATAAATGTATAGACGTATACTTTTATCTAGAACTGGGTACGTAAAATAGAATGTTTTGCTTTTTTGTTATAGTTTGAACTATAACAGAAAGCGAAATTTGTCGTGTCACTGTTTTGGTCTACTTCTTTAGGGATTTTCTTTCAGAATTGTTGAAACTTAATTTTGGGAATATTTTTAAATTTGAGAATAGCTCCTTGGCAAGTAAATTTTCAAAATTTTTAATATATATAGTTTTTCATAATCAAGCACTATTCATATAAATTTTTCGCTTAAGCTTATGCAAAATTTTTGCAAAATTTTTAAGTCTATGTTTTTTATTGTGCTACTGTGATGGTTTTTACTTCTGTTTTTTTTTTTAACATGTGGCTTATGGCCACCACTTAGCACAGATTTAATCCCTAAAGGGCTTTGAAAATTAAATTAAATTTTAACCACTTTCTGACTTAAACTAGTTTTTTTTTTATTATTTTTTAATTTTTTAATATATTTTTATCTTTGTACCTTTTTCTTTACTGTTTTTCACCACTTTTTAATATTTATTTGCGATTTACCGTATTTTAATTTTAATTATTATCTTCCGCGATACTTCCTATTCATTCAAAGGTTTGAATGTGAATGTGAACAAATTCAAATACCATCTAAATCAAAATTATTTGTAAAACTAACAGTAGATTATAAAAATGGGAGCATTCATATTAATTATACTGAAATTTGTCCAAAAATATTAGTTTAAGTAGGAATTTAAGAATATAAAGAAACTGATTAGCAGTTTGTAAAGAATATGAAGATACTTTCTTTCAAGAAGGCAAATCTCTCACTTTCATTAATCAAATTAAACATAATATTAAACTAATAAATCATTCGCCTAATTATGATAAATCTATGGTAAAAAGGAAATTACTTTTCAAACTTTTATCTTGTAAGCGGATTTTATCAGATTAAAATTTTTCCTGCAGATATACAAAAGATCGCATTTCGGTAGGCGGAGGTCATTATGAATATATCTGTATGGATTTTGGTTTAAAGAACGCACCACCCAATTCCAATGTGTGATGGATAATGTACTAAAAGATCTATTTGAACGAATATATCTCGGTCCTCGATGATAATATAATCTTTTCAACATCTCTCCAAAAACATTGTGAGAACCTTTTGAAAGTCTTGAAAAAATTACAAGAAACAAACCTTAAAGTACAACTTGATAAATCGGAATTTCTTAAAAAGGAAATTGCCTTTTTTGAACACCTTATAACAACTGACGGAGCAAAACCGAATTCTGATCAAATTCACGCTATAGAGAAAGTCCCTTTTCTTCAAACTTATCAGATTTCGCGAAACATACCAAACCTTTATCTAAAGTTTTGAATAAGAGAAAGAAAATTATACTTGATGTACATTATATAAAAACAATAGAAATTCTGCAATTCCCGGATTTATCAAAACCTTTCATGGTCACTGCTATGCAAGTAGAACATTAACAAGCTTTGAAATTAGCTATTCAATCATAGGAAAAGAACTAGTGGCCATGGTTTGGGCAGCGAGATACTTTCGACCTTACCTCTTTGGAAGCAATTCAAAACAGTAACCGACAACAAATCTTTAGTTTGGTTGATGAATCTTAAAAACCCAACTCAAGACTTGTTCGATGCATCAACCATAGTTCAAGTTTTTTGTGGACAATATAATATCAATCACCACATTACATCATTTCAACAAACTCGATGTAATGGCATTGTAGAAAGAATACACTAGATAAAGATCAAGAGATAATCATGATGATATCTTGAATAAATGTTTAATAACTTATAACAATGCAATATTCACGACAACAAAACTGACACCATACGAATTATTTTACGGAAGACCATACACTTTTATAAAACAAATTTTACCAAATGACGAACATGACTACCTAGAAAAACTGAACGAATTTCAAAATAAGCTTTTCCCAGAAATTCGTCGCCTAAATCTCTTTTGCTCCATACGCCACTTTTTGACTTTTTGACTTAGGACTGGTTCTATAGGTTTTAAAACAATCTCTTTCTAATGCTGTTATCAGAATTTTCCTATCTGCTTTAGTTTCCGAGATATACAGTGTGCATTTTGCTGCATAAGACACATTATTTTGATTTTGTAGTGCTTATTTGCTCCTTAAGCAAATTTGTGGTTTATGGAGCAACTTTTGTATGAAAAAAAAGGTATTAACATTGTTAATTCTCATTTGCTCTATACATATTACCATGCTCTATGAGGCTTATATAATTACCATTATATTGAGTACTTATTATCTCCATAAGTATTTAAAATTATCATTATTACTATTAAATTTTCAATACCTATGAAGCAAACATGGAAAACAAATTTTTAAAGCTTGTTTCCCCTATTTGTGAACAGTTACACATAATATTCACATTCACATTGTGATTTGTGAATATTAATTTTATTATTTAAAAATAGAAAAATGTTAAGTGTTCCAAAAAATTTTAATTTTAACGAATAAATTAGTTTTTTCTTTTTGCATTTATACGTCATAATGTGTTCCAGTGAAACGCCACAGAACATAATCCCAAACCAAAAAGTTTACATATCACTTTTATTTTAATTTGAATGAAGAAATTCGTAGAGTATGCCGAACTTTCTTTGTAAACACTATAGCAATAAACTAAAAACGAGTTTATTATAGTTTTAACAACTTATGCTTACCACATTCTAAAACTCCTCTTCCTCGCAAAACAGGGAAACATAAGAAAACATTTACACCTGAAGAAAAATTGGATGAAATTCGCAAGCACAGAAAAGCTTTCCTTATAATAGACTCTCACTATTGTCGTGGTACAAGTGAAAGATAATATCTCGAACCAGGTTTATCGATTGCCAAAATGTACAAACCCTACGGCTGGTAAGATTCATTCTAATGATTTACATAAGGCAAAAAAAAACATGGCCAAGGCCGAAAGAGATTTGGATCGTACAAATATGGATCATCACTGTATCATTTGTTTCGATTTGCAAAATATTATTACTGTTCCAAAAGGTAATTCTTCCATATTTTTCTACTAGTGCAAACTAAATGTGTATAATTTAACTGCAACGGCAATTATTCCTGAAAAACAAAAAATTTCGTACTGTGCTATATGGATGGAGGCACAAACAGGAAGGAGAGGAAACGATCTCGCTAACGCTATAATAAAACTTTTAAATAAAATTTATCTCGATAACTCAAATTTGAGAAAAATTACTTTTTGGAGTGATAGTTGTATACCACAAAATCGAATTAAAATAATGTCAACTGCCTTAAAATATTTTTTACAAAATTGGTCGCATGGTCCAAAAATTTTCTGAGCCGGGCGACTCACTGTTGCAAGAAGTTGACTGTGTGCATTCAGTGATTGAAAAACATTTAAAAAATCTCGATATACATAGTCCAGTTCATTTACTAAAATTATTATTAAATTTAAATTATCCTAAAATTAAACTAGATATTTTGCGAATACAACAAAATAATTGTGTATCCATATACTGTACCTGCAACGAAAATAAGTTTTATTAATTTTCCGTTTTCAAAAACAAAGATTATTCGATATCAAAAATCAGAACCTTTTCTGATGGAATACAAGGATTCTTTTTCAAATTTGGACTTTAAAAAAGTTGATATAAAAAAACTAGCAAATAAAAAAGTTTTAGCTACGCCTTTAAATTTTTTTTTGTAAACCTCCAGTTTTGCAGGAACGACCAATTTTGTCAAAAGAAAAAAAGATGATTTAAAATCATTAATACCTTTTGTACCTCTACCAGATCAAAACTATTTTAAAGCAATTTTAAACATTACAAATTAATTGAAATATTTTTGGATCAGTTTAAAAATATGTATATTTTATAAAGTTATATTGTGATACAATAATTATTATGTATATTATGTGTTTAGTACAAAAACTATGATATTTGAATAAAAAAATTATTTCTTAAATTTCTTAAAATAAGTTAAATTTTCAAAAATATTAAAAAGTTGTGAAATTATAGGTACTATTATGTTTGTTTTTTTAGTTTTGATTGAAATATTTATATTAAAATTAATAATATTATTTAATTTTTTTTTTTTTTTTAAATTGATATACTTTATTTAGCTTTCTTATTGTCTATTACAAATGCTTTTTTTTATAGTTTTACTTTTATATAACATATTATAATACTTTTTTATTTTTTTTTTTTTTTTATTTTAACTGTGCTATAAACAAAACAATTGATTGATTTTGGTATAAAATAACACAGATTAACCTAAAACTAAACTAAATAAAGACAAGCAAAAAAATACATGTATACGTGTATAATATATATCAATATATAAATATATATTGTTATATTCAATCAATAATATAACTCTCTCCCTTCAATAATAAAAGTGCCTTTCGCAATATTCTTAGTTAGTAACAATTAATATTAGTAAACAGGAAATGCACATAAACCTCGTGTAATCAATTGCACAATTAATAACTTTATTATAATTTAAAATAATAAAATTGATTACGCAAGGAAACAATAACCTTTTGCTTTAAGCGTGTTAAGTTAGTTAGGAATTAAGTAATATAATTAAGAAATGCTATGTAAGCATTTATGTATTTTATAAGACTTATTTGTAAATTTCAAAAAATAAAAAGTAATCAATAAAAAAACTTAGTTTAAGAACAACTCTAAACGAAAGAGCGTTTAATTATAAAACTGGCGCAGTCGGTAAATAAGAAAAAAAATTAACAAAAAAAAATTAAAGAAAATTTTTTTTTAAAAAGCTGTTTTAATTTAAGAAAAATTAAAAACAAATTTTTGTTAAAAACTTTTTTAATTTAGGAAAAATTAAAAACAAATTTTAACTCTAAAAAAATTAAAAACAAATTTTTAAAAACTGTTTTAATTTAGGAAAAATTAAAAACAAATTTTAATCAAAAAAAAAAAAAAAATGTTTTAATTTAAGAAAAATTAAAAACAAATTTTTGTTAAAAACTTTTTTAATTTAGGAAAAATTAAAAACAAATTTTAACTCTAAAAAAAATTAAAAACAAATTTTTAAAAACTGTTTTAATTTAGGAAAAATTAAAAACAAATTTTAATCAAAAAAAAAAAAAAAATGTTTTAATTTAAGAAAAATTAAAAACAAATTAATAAAAACAAAAAACTAAATAAAACTTTAATAAAAATTGTGAACTGTGGAGTAGAAAATTCAAAAAAAAAAAAAAAAGAAAATCTAACAAGTTCTTTAAAGAAAAAAGAAGCAAAACAATTGTGAAATTTTTTCAAAAACTGTATTTCTATTTTGAAATTTTTTGTTTGATTGAAAAAAAAAAAAACGACACATTCTCATAACAACAGACTTTGCATCATACACTCTATCTATAAGATCAAGGAAAATCCAGCTAACTACAAGAACCAACTAACAAAAAAAGGCATCTTTATACTTGAATCAACCAAAAATACAACTAGAAATAACAGCAGAAAAATCAACAAGACCCAGCTAAAAATAAAAAAAGGTGACTTCATACTTCAATCAACCAAAAAGACAAGCATAAATAACAGCAGGTACAACAATTTACATTATTTAGTTTTAGTTTTAGCTATAGTTTTATTTTTTTTTATTATTTTATAAAATTTCAAAAAATATAATAAGGAAAAATTTTTAAACAAGAATAACTTTTTTTTCAATACAATAAGTGCCAACAAAATATTATTGTAAAATACAAAATTTTCGTTCAAATAATTTCTATAATAAACAAATATGTCTGACGTAGAAAAATTAAAACTAACTTTAGATTTTATTGTCAAGATAACACCTTTTGACGGCAAAGATGAAAATTATTTGCCTGAATTTGTTGACCGAATAGACAAATTGATGCCAACTATACAGGCTTTTCAAGAATTCGACAAAATGATTATACAAGGCTATATTAGGGATAAAATTACAGGTGAAGCCAGAATCACTCTGAGGCAGCATGGAAGTGCCACAGAATGGTCTGACATAAAAAACATTTTAATAACTAATCACGGCGAAAAACTTTCGTCAGATAAATTAATTGATAAAATAAGATCATGTAGAGTAGAAACAAACATAGAACAGTATTACAACGAAATTAGAACACTTTTATGTAGACTTAATAATTACTACCAATTAAAAGGTAATGTTAACATAGATACTATTAATGGCAACAAAAGAATAGCATTAGAAACTTTCAAAAATAATTTACCAGAACCTGCTAAAAGTGTTATTTTTAGTAGAAATCCTGGTACCCTAGACCAAGCGTATGAAATTATTTTAGAGTGTAATTACCAAAATTTTAGGAATAAGGCAAATCAATTTAAAAAACAAAATAATAATTTTAATCTTTTTCGTAATTCAAAATGTAATATTAATAATAATAATAACAGGTATAATAGTAACGGTAGTAACTATAATAGGAATAATAATAATAATAATAATAAAAACACTTATAGAGGATTTCAAAGTAACGCAAATAAATATCAGCAAACTCTTTCTAATAGTAGTTACAATAATAAACAATTCCATTCAAATCGATCAGGTAACTCGAATTATAACAAACAAGCATCCTCAACTAGTTTTAGAAATAATAGCAGACAAAATGTTAGAGACGATCTCGAACAAATGGATACTTACAAAAACGAACAACAAAATTTTCAAATTGCAGGCGAAAAAATCTTCCCTATATAGTAATCCATAATCCTGTAAAAACACTCAAATTTATAATCGACACTGGAGCAGAGTCCAGTATTATAAACCCAAATTTATGTCAACCAAAGTGGAAACGTTTTATTAAGACACAATGCCTTAAAACCTTAAACCACAATATCGTTACGAATGTGCAATGCAAATTTCCGCTATTCGAAATCTTCAACGAAAAGAAATTTATGGCCAAATTTTTAGAAATCAATTTTCATGATAAGTTTGATGGTTTAATCGGTAATAATATCTTAGCTCCTCTTGATGCTATCGTGGACTACAAAAACCGCATGTTACAAACGAGAAACGCCTCTATTCCATTCTTCTTAAACGAAAGTGAAGAACACTACAACCAAAATAGTTTTAAAAAAAATTCAATCGAACTTTTTTCAAATGAAATTAACAAATACAATTTGTTAAATCACATTGAAACATCTCACTTAAATAATGAGGAGTTTAAATTTTTACATAAATTAATTTTAAATAATAAAAATGTATTTTACAAAGACGGTGACGATCTTTCTTTTACTAACCATATTAAGCATGATATAAAGACAAAACACGAAATACCATTATACAGCAAAATGTATCGGTATCCAGAAATACACAAAAAAGAAGTTGAAAGCCAAATAGAAGAAATGCTCCATAACAAAATAATTCAACATTCCAATTCACCATATAATGCACCTGTTTGGGTTGTCCCTAAGAAAATGGACAACAGTGGAAGTCAAAAATGGAGAATTGTCATCGACTATAGAAAACTTAACGAGGCTACAATCGATGACAAATTTCCTATTCCCAATATAGATGATGCTTTCGAAAAATTAGGAAAAGCTAATTATTTCACTACACTTGATTTGGCAAAAGGCTTTCACCAAATTGAAGTTAACCCTAAAGACCGTCATAAAACAGCTTTTTCCACTTCAACTGGGCATTATGAGTTTTTACGAATGCCGTTTGGTTTAAAGAACGCGCCAGC
Organism: Dolichopus griseipennis; assembly: GCA_963082915.1. NCBI lineage: Eukaryota > Metazoa > Arthropoda > Insecta > Diptera > Dolichopodidae > Dolichopus > Dolichopus griseipennis. The sequence continues at coordinate 147,767,790 of OY720441.1, read as the reverse complement.
GACATTCCAAAGACTGATAAATAACGTTCTAAAAGACTTTATCAACAAAATATGTGTAGTATACATGGATGACATTCTAATATTTTCAAGCTCAATTCAAGAACATTTAGATTCAATTCAAAAAATTTTTAATAAACTTGCAGATGTTAATCTTAAGATACAAATAGATAAATGTTCATTTCTTTGTAAACAAACAGAATTTTTAGGTCATATAATTACTCCAAATGGAATTAAACCAAATCCTAAAAAGATTGAATCCATCCAAAATATCAAACTGCCCAAAACGCAAAAACAGATAAAAAGTTTTCTAGGTGTGACCGGTTATTACCGCAAATTTATAAAGGATTATGCTAAGATTGCATACCCTATTACTAGGTATTTGAAAAAAGGAGCAAAAATAAATGTAAACGATAAGCAATATATATCCGCTTTTAAAATGCTCAAAAATCTTTTAACAACCGATCCAATTCTTATACATCCAAATTTCGATAAAACATTTGTAATCACAACAGATGCTTCAAACGTAGCAATAGGTGCCGTTCTGTCGCAAAATCAGCATCCTGTTTCCTTTGTATCTAGAACTTTAAACAAACATGAGACCCATTATGCAACGATAGAGAAAGAGCTCTTAGCTATTGTATGGGCAACTCAACAATTTAGACCTTACATATACGGACGTAAATTTATAATAAAAACAGACCATAGGCCACTTGTCTGGTTAAATGGGTTAAAAGAACCAAACTGTAAATTACAAAGGTGGAGGATAAAACTAAGTGAATTTAATTTTGATATTGAGTACGTGAAAGGCAAAGAAAACCAAGTAGCGGACTACCTATCAAGGATAGAAAATCCCAATATCCAAAAAGATTCTAATATTGATTCAGAAGCATTTTCACCCAATTTAAATTCTATGGAAAAAAAGGGTTATGAATATAATGAATTATTTAATACCGAACACAATGAAAGTACCGTTTCCGTTAACGAAGAAGTAATGTCAACCGGTGCTACAATTAATAGTGCTCAGGAAGATGAAACTAGTCATATTTACATAACTGACAAACCAATAAACCTATTCAAAAATCAAATTTACTTATATAAAGGAGAAAAAGAGAAATTTTTATTGAAAATTATTCACAACAAAATCCAAAACCATGTTACTGTTGGAGAAAATAGTAATTTATTGAATTTAATGAAAAGGGTCCTAAAAGATAAAGGCCTATTTTGTATTTATTGCGACGATATATCTCTGTTTGTAAAATTCCAAGATCTCTATGTACAATATTTCAGTAATAACAAAAACTTAAAAATGTTAAAATCTTCTCTTAAACTTACCAATATCACAGATAGAAATGAAATTTTAGAAATTATAAAAAAAGAACACTTAAGTAAAAACCATAGAGGAATAACAGAAGTGTTCAACGAATTAAAAAAGAAATACTACTTTCCTCGTCTTTTAATTGAAATAAATAAAGTTATAAATAATTGCGAACCCTGTAGTATTGCTAAACATGACAGAAAACCTATTAAAATTCCTTTTAAATTGACCGATACACCAAAGCATTTCAATGATATCGTGCACATGGATATATGGTATCCAGAAAGAAATAAACTCTATTTAACAACAATAGACAAATTTTCAAAATATGCTACCGTTCAAAAACTAAACGATCGCAATTGGATTTCAGTTTTAGAATGTATCAAACAAAGAATTCAGTTTTTAGGTAAAATGAATAAATTAATATCAGACGGTGAGAGATGTATAATTCATAGCGCTGTCGAACTATTTTTGAAAGAAAATAGTATCGAATTTCATCAAACTACAGCAGGATCAAAAACCGGGAATAGTGACATCGAAAGGCTTCATGGTACTCTTAACGAGCATTTAAGAGTGATGAATGCCGATAATAATAAAGATGATCTTGATAATCGTCTCTTTAAAATAGTAAACTTTTATAATAATACTATCCATAGTTTCACAAAACTGAAACCGATCGATTTATTAACTAAAAATCTCGATAAAAACGAAATAGAAAATCTAAAACTAAAATTCCAAGAAACAAAATCAAATTATTTAGAAAAAATCAATAGAAATAGAAGTCAAAATTTTACCCTTTCAAAAAACATTGTGAAAAATAGACAAATAGCGAAAAACACCACAAAATACAAGAAACTTAAAAAATTTTCAAAACATAACGACTATACTTATGACAAAAACAATAATAGAAATACCAAGTACTACCAAACCCAATTAAAACGAAAATATAATTACACATGATAAATTATTGCATAACTCAATGCCGTTAAATAAAATAAAATCTTTTACAATTTTATGACAATTTCAAACTTCTACTAAATTTGCTAATCAGCATAAATAATTTTTAATAATAAACATCATCATTACCTTGAACTTGGCCTACCTTAATAAATGTATTAAAGTAGGTTCAAAAACAAAAAATAAAGAAAAAAATAAAAAGCACTGTAATTTTAAATTGAATGAACTAAAATTTCAAAATGAAATTCTAAACCTTTAATGAAATTTGTTTTTATAAAACACAAAACAAAAAAAAAAAAAAAAGAAAGAATAAAAAAAAAAAAAAAATTTTGCTAACTTTTATCATATTTAGAATTGTGCCATACACACTAAATTGAATAATTTTTTTTTAGAAATGATTAAAATGCTAATGTTCATTATCACATAGTATTATCATTAAGTAATTTTGAACGATAATTTTGTATTCGAACGTAATAGCAATATAAAAACTAAAAATGATTTAAAACCTCATAAGAATCAGTGTATCTATAATATCTTACAAAAAAATAATACTTGTAACTTTATTGTAAAATTAGAAAAAACTATTGAAGAAGTTGATAAAGGCATAATAATTACTAAAAACATAGAATTAACTTATCTAAAAGACATTAATGCAAATCGAGAAATTGCTCTTAAAGGAAATAATTTAATTCAGTTTTCAAATCGCGAAATCACAATCGGAAACTTTAAATTTATAAATAAAATCGAAAAATTTGAAAGCCACTTTATTATGCCTCAATCAAATTTCAACTTTACTAAAATTATAAAAAATGTATCTTTAGAAAACTTACACATACAAAATATTAAAAACAGAGAAAATATCGAGTTCATTGAATTTAAACATAATGTAACAATTTATAGTTTATTATCAATTTTTTTAATTATAATTATCATTATAACTTTAATTTTATTAAGAATTTTTAAAAATAAAACAATAAATGTAATTCAGTTAGAAGAAAAAACAGATACTATAAAATTTTCCGAGACGGAAAAATCTCTTGGGGGAAGTGTTATATTCAATCAATAATATAACATTCTCCCTTCAATAATAAAAGTGCCTTTCGCAATATTCTTAGTTAGTAACAATTAATTAATTAGTAAAGAGGAAATGCACATAAACCTCGTGTAATCAATTGCACAATTAATAACTTTATTATAATTTAAAATAATAAAATTGATTACGCAAGGAAACAATAACCTTTTGCTTTAAGCGTGTTAAGTTAGTTAGGAATTAAGTAATAACGTTTTAAGTAATATAATTAAGAACTGCTATGTAAGTATTTATGTATTTTATAAGACTTATTTGTAAATTTCAAAAAATAAAAAGTAATCAATAAAAAAACTTAGTTTAAGAACAACTCTAAACGAAAGAGCGTTTAATTATAAAACTATATATATATAGGTTATTAAAGTTATATACTATTAATTAAATTATTATTATGTTAATACAATTATTCATTCTGCATAACGCTGTCAAGCAATCCCGCTTTAGTAGGTACTTCAGATTTTTAACAAATAATTTGACGTTAGAGGTCTGTTTAAGATCATTTGGTAGCTTATTATAGATTCTTATAGCTGAGGATAATCCGCTGCTGTGAGATAACTCCGTTCTAGATCTTGTATGATTTAAATAGTTCAGGCTTCTGGTGTTATAGTTATGCACACTATTTCTTTTTGTAACATTAATATTCTTCCTGTAAATTCCTTTTTCCAGTTTAAAAATTAATTTGGCTTTTTCCATAATAATAATTTCCGGAAGCATCAAATATCCCGTTTTTTTACAAATTTCGACTGTTGGTGTCAGCCAGCTAAACTCGTATAAATTTTTTATTGCTCTGTTTATCAAAGTACTGACTTTGTCTTTCAGCCATGTAGCGCAACTGGACCAGTTACATATATTATACCTAATATGTGACATGATATGAGCATGATATATATTATTAGCAGCTTTCCTGTTTAGTTTAATTCCACTTCTTTTAATAGCACCAAGCATTGGCGCAATTTTGGATGCTATTTTATTGATATGATTTTCCCATCTCAGTTTTTCATCAATTATTACACCAAGGTATTTATATGTATCAACTCTTTCAATTTAGACATTGTTTATTAATATTTTTAGATTTATATCAGCTTTATTCCTCATTTTATATGTGATAAATTTAGTTTTATCAGCATTTATACTTAATTTGTTGCCTGTAAGCCAATTAATATATTTGTACAAATCCTCATTTATTATTCTTTCTAATTCATCTCTGGTTTTAGCACTGTAAATGAGCAATGTGTCATCCGCAAATATCTTGTAATCGGCTTGTAAATTAGCACATTGGATGTTATGGATGTAAAGCAGATACAAAGTAGGCCCGAGCACTGATCCTTGTGGAACACCTATGTTTATACTACACTGGTTACTCAATACATCATTAACTCTTGTAGCTATTTTCCTATTTTGTAAATAAGATCTAAGAAGATCCAGAGCTGTTCCTCTTATACCGATTTCATAGAGTCTGTTTAACAGGATGCTATGATCAACTGTATCGAATGCTTTTTTTAAATCAACGAATACTGAACATTCATAGTTCCCTGCATCTAATTTGCTCACTATAGAGTTTGTTGATGCTAAGACCGCCGAATCGGTTCCAATATCTTTTTGAAATCCAAATTGATTATCATCGAAACCTACTACCTTTTGAATAAAATTCTGTATTCTATTATTTATTATTTTTTCAAATATTTTTCCCAAGCAACTTGTTAAAGTAATAGGCCTGTAATTTGATACATCATTGGTTGCTCCTGATTTGTATATTGGCACAACCATACTTGATTTTAGACATTCAGGATAAATACCAGTTGTTAAACAATAATTTATTAAGTAAGCGAGCTTGGGTGCTATAATGGTTGCCACATGTCTTAGATTTGATGCTGTTAAGCCATCAACACCTGGTGAACTATTTTTTAGCAGCTTAATGATTTTTAATACTTCTATTTCATTTGTTTTTCTTAGATAAATAGATCGTTCAGTAATTGTGTTTTTTACTGTGTATTTTTCTGCATCAATAATATTATCCGCCAACTTGTTTCCAATTTCACTAAAATACGTGTTAAAAGTATTAGCAATACCGAAATTATCACATATTTTAATGCCATTGTTATTTATTTCATTGATAACTTTACTGCAATTAGACCTTCGTTTATAAAAATCCTGTGAAATGGCTGTTATGTTCATATTGTTATAATTGAAGTATATGATTACATGATTGATTAAAAAATAATATTAAATAAAAATTAACATAAAAAACTAAGTTAAATTTGATAATTTTAATTTTTTACAGTTTCTACTACAATTTAAAAATTTAGGTTCTTAATTTATATTTCTCGTATTAGTCGTAATCGATTTTTAATCTAATTTGCTCCATCTCCATGACTTTATATAAATTTTTGTTTAACAACCTTCTTAATTCTTATTTGCACCATTATAATAGAAGATCAATGCATGTTTGCTCCATACGCATAGAGAAAACTATTTTGTAATCGATTTGTATTGTATGGAGCAAATTGTCCACAATGAATTTTCTGACAAAATATCAAATAGCTCGAAAAGTATTTAAGGACAGTGCCTAAAATTTAGCGTATGATTAGTTAAAAAATCAACAAACTCTACGTTAAAATTTCGACTATAGTTTATCGGATCAATTTTTGCCTTTTAACTCCCAAACTTTCTTTTTCGATTTACTCGGAATATACCTTGAGGCATATGGAGTAAAAGAGAATTCAGGCGACGAATTGAAAAATTAGTAGAAAATAAAACAAAACTTTAACCAAAAAATTAAATAAAAATAGACAAAAACCGGAAAACTATCATGAAAACTTAAATATTTAGAAAAGAATGTAAAAAAAAATAAAATAACACCAAGACTTTCAAAACATAGGGTAAAATAAAATAGGAAAATAGCAATAAAAAACCTTAAAAATAAAAAATTTCATAAAGCAAAAATTAAAAGAAACTTAAATTTCAGAATAATAACAGTGAACGGACAGAGACTGGAAATACAAGACCTGACGGACAGTAAAATACCTACGTTAAAATTAGGCACTGCTAGAACAATAAGAGGATATAACAATCTGTTACATATAGTCAGACTAGATACATACATAGAAATTATTGAAAAAATCAAGGACACTATAAATTCTTTAAATGATGACTCTCTACTACAAGGGTCTGTACACATAAAATCAAAATTACAAAATTTATATCAAAAATTAAATACTCTATATCCAAAGTTAAGAATTAAAAGAGGTCGTCTTATAAATAGCTTTGGTAACATGATAAAAACTATAACAGGCAATATGGATGCAAAAGATACACATAATATAAACGAAGCAATTCATACGATTGGTGGTTGGGTGGTCTATACACAGGGTAGGCTCTGATAGGTGTCATGTGGCGATATCCAGAGTTGTAACTGTGTGTACCCACCAATTGTGTCTATCTTACCTCCAAGCCGGTAACCACTGGGACCTAGTCATGTTCACCCGAACTGACTTGCTAAACTGATAGATGCGAGTGCTGATGACGAGAAAAATTCCAGCATTATAAAATGGGTACCTCCAATACCAGTGCAGCCCACAAACAGAGGTTGGCGTTAGGCTAATAACCTGATCCATAAAAACTAAAAATATTAGAAAAAGTTCAAGGAAAAAAACCGGAGGATTTACTGGCAACGACCCTGGCAAACGAAATAAGAACTACGATTTAAAAGTGTGCACTTGGAATGTTCGTTCACTATCTGCCCCAGGTGCAACATACGAACTAATAAACCAACTCGGCAAATACAACGCTGACCTAAACGCATTACAAGAACTAAACTGGACAGGAAAGGGCGTAAAAGAATATCAAAGGAAGAACTACGCAATTTATTATAGCTGCAGCAAAAAACTCGAAAGTTTGGATGTGGCTTTGCAGTGGAACCAAAGTTGAAAGACAAAGTCATAGGTTGGAAACCCATTAACGAGCGCCTATGCTCCATCCGAATCAGAGCGAAATTCTTCAATATTAGCGTTATCTGTGGCCATGCTCCTACCGAAGAATCTGATGACGTAGACAAAGATTCCTACTACGACAGGCTGGAGAAAGCCTATGATGATTGTCCACGTCATGATATTAAAATTGTTATAGGGGATTTTAATGCAAAGATAGGGAAGGAGAAAACATTTGGAAAAATAATCGGCAGCCACAGTGCCCACGACCTCACCAATGATAAGGGTTACGCTTAATATCGTTGGCAGCAATGAAGAACATGGTGATAAGTAGTACAAAGTTCTCTCATCGTAATATTCATAAACTCACCTGGCGATCTCCAGATCAGAGAACATCAAACCAAATAGATCACGTGATGATTGACAGCAGGCACGCTTCAGATGTGATGGATGTACGTACATTGCGAGGTGCTAATGTGGACTCGGACCACTTCCTTATCATAGCTAGAGTCCGAGCCAGAATATCCACACATAAAAGACACGTATGTAGAACACCACGGAAAATAAACGTAGAAGCACTACAATCATCAGAGACATCAAAGGAATATGCTGAAGCCATTTCCCATATGATGCAGTCCTCACTCATAAGCGAAGATGCGCCAGTCGAAGAGCAGTGGGCACGGTGCTCTTCTATCATCAAACAAGCCGCTGATCAAGTCATTGGTTCGGTACCACCATCTTCCCACAACCAATGGTTTGACGAAGAGTGCTGTGACATCATAGCGAATAAGAACATCGCTTATCGAAACTGGCTTCAGAAGAAAACCAGACTAGCCTATGAGGATTACAAGCGGCTAAGAACTGAACAGAGGAAACTCATATGGAAAAAGAAAAGAGCTTATGAAGACAAGCAGTTCTCAGAATTAGAAGGGATGAGAGACAGAAACGAGGTCCGAAAAATGTACAAAAAAGTCTCACAGACAAAAGGTTTTAAGCCCAGGACAATCGCTTGTAAAGATAAAGAAGGGAACCTTATTACCGACAGCGATAGTATTCTTTGTAGATGGTCTGAATACTTTAAAGAGCAACTAAACGGCGGCATAACATCAGTGAACACCGCACCATCTACTCATAATTATGCACCACTCAATATCCAAGACGATGAACCACCGCCCACCTTGGAAGAAGTTCACACGGCCATCGGGCGCTTAAAAAACAACAAGTCGCCGGGAATAGACGGCATAGCTGCCGAACTATTTAAAGCAGGAGGAGATGATTTGGTAAGGTGCATACACCAAATCATGACCGTAATCTGGACTATAGAAAGTATGCCCAATGAGTGGAACACCAGCATAATTATACCCATATTTAAGAAAGGTAATCGGTTAGAATGCTCAAACTACCGAGGAATAAGTCTCTTAAATGTGGCGTATAAGATCCTGTCGAGTATCATCTGCACGCGAATGAAGCCGCATATGGATTATAACATCGGTCGATACCAGTGTGGCTTCAGACCTGGTAAATCAACAACTGACCAGATCTTCACGCTAAGACAGATTCTAGAAAAGTGCAATGAATTCAATGTCAGTACACATCATCTGTTCATTGATTTCAAGGCTGCGTATGATTCAATAGGGAGAGACGAGCTACTACAAGCAATGGTGGAATTCGGTTTTCCTGCTAAACTCGTCAATCTCTGCAGGATGACCATAGCTTGTACATTATGCGCAGTCAGAGTAGAAAACAACCTATCTGGAATTTTTCGAACGCAGCAAGGCTTTAGACAAGGAGACGCGCTCTCGTGTGATCTATTTAACATCGCACTTGAGAAAGTGGTGCGCGACTCTGGCGTTGAAACCAGAGGCACAATTTATTATAAATCAACCCAGCTGCTCGGATACGCAGACGACCTAGATATAATCGGCAAATCACAAAGGGATAACTGCGAAGCCTTTGTTGCTATTGAGGAGAGTGCAAGAAGGTTAGGCCTAGAAGTGAACGAGAAAAAGACGGTATACATGGTGGCAACAAACAACGACGCCCTCCGTCGCCGTGTAGGTCAGAATGTTACGGTTGGTGAATACAACTTTGAGGTGGTGAAAGATTTTGTATATCTCGGTTGTCAAATGAACACAGAAGGCTGCAACACCAGCCTGGAAATTAAGCGTAGAATAGTGCTAGCCAACCGTTGTTACTTTGGGATAAGCAAGCACATGAGGTCAAAAACCCTGAGTAGAAAGACAAAGATCACACTGTACAGAACACTCATCGTACCAGTTCTGACATATGGTGCAGAATCATGGACCATATCCAACTACGATGAAAATCTGATAGGGTCTTTTGAAAGGAAGATTCTACGTAAAATTTTTGGTCCGATTAACATCAATGGAGTTTGGAGACAACGACAAAATCGCGAGCTGTATGAGCTATATGATGAAACTGATCTCGTAACCTGGATTAAAATCCAACGATTGCGCTGGTTAGGTCATGTAGTAAGAATGACCGATGATGCTCCAGCAAGAGCGGTTTTTGACTCCAATCCGGAGGGTAGACGCAGAAGAGGGCGACCACATCTTCGATGGAAAGACGGTGTTCAGTCAGACGTAAGAATGCTGAATATTGTTGGAAGTTGGAGAGAAGCTGCGCAAGACAGAAGCCAATGGAGGAAGGCTTTGGACTCGGCTCAAAAATAATATTTTGTTATGCCGATAAAGTAAAGTAAGTAATTCATACTCTTAATAGAAACCAAGAAAATCTAAATAAAGAAATTGACAACCAAATAGGTATTAATTATTTAATGCAGGAAAAATTTGACAACATTACCAAACATATAGATGACCAACAAGAAACCATTTCGCTGTATTTAAGAAACTATCAAGATGAACTTAGAAATAGTATATTTTTATAATCAGGTTACAATTAAAAATTAGTAATCCAATCTCAATACATTTATCAAATTAACTACAATATAGATCTTTTAAAAAATCACTTAAAGAGTTTAGTGGAAGCAATCGTTTTGATTATAGTTTAAATAGTTAATCTGGTAATGGTTAAAAATTATATCAAAATAAATTCTTAGTAAAGAAGAAATAAGCGTTATTCGATGAAAATATTTACCATTTAGTAGGTTAACAAGCTTATTATAACAAGGCTAATATTATTTTTAACATTAAAATTTCAATTATATCCACGGAGTCATCCTCAATTACATTAATAATCCAACTTCCTATTAATAATACAAAAAACATTCTTACAAAACCTTTTTTATTTTATAGCAACTTATATCAAATTTTATATTTTGACGAAGCATGTCCAAGAGTAGAAAAAATTTTTATTTTACTGAATCTACGAATCAAGAAATAATAGAAAAATCCAGTGTATTAGCAAAATAATCCAAAACATTCCAGCCAATTGCAAATTAAAAGAGCGAATAATTGTACCAAAAATCATACAACCAGAAACAAATTAAATAAAATAATGAGACTTTAAATTATAAACCACATTCTGCAAGAAGAAAATCTTATAGAATCCATTTTCGATTTATATCTACGTTTTTAATATACATGTATAACTATAAGTCAAAAGAGTATACTAAATTTGCCATTATGTTGTAGATATAGAACTGAAGGTAGCGATGGGATCAGAATCGAAAAAAAAAAGTTTCAGCCGTCACCGCTTTTGAAATCCAGTCATTTTGGTTCACGGGCTCGAATGACTGCCATACAACTTGCTTTTTAATATGAGCATTACTCTATACTTATTGAAGCTGGGTATCTGAAAATTTTTCAAAATTAGTTTAGTTCTATCGCCAAAGTTTCTACAAAATTTGGTTGGTCTACTGCAGTAGGTTCGAGTAGCTGCCATACAACTACCTTTTTTATATGAGTATTACTCTATACCTATTAGAGCTGGATGTCTGAAATTTTACCAAATGTAGTTTAGTTTTATGGCCAAAGCTTCTACAAAATTTGGTTAGTCTACTGCAGTAGGTTTGAGTGGCTGCCATACAACTTCCTACTTTATATGAGTATTACTCTATACCTATTAAAGTTGGGAGTCTGAAATTTTACCAAAAATAGTTTAGTGTAATGGCCAAAGATTCTGCAAAATTTGATTGGTTTACTGCAGTGGGTTCAAGTAGCTGCCGTATAACTCTTTTTACACCTCACACCTATTAAATAGGGAAAAGGGTATATTAACTTTGGTATGGTGTTTGTAACCACTTAAAGGAAACGAGATAGATAGATATTTGTGATCAGCGTGAACATCTAAATCCATATAGCCATTTCCGTCCATCCGTGCGACCGCAGTCACGATAACTCAAAAACTAATGAAGCGTGATGAAAATCTAACTATAGATTACTAGGACTTAAAATACAGTGGGGATTTTGGACCTAAAGGTTTAACGAACATATAAAAAATAATAAGACAACTCAACAACTAATAGCGCTACCATCATGAAACTTGTGCTGTAGGTTACTAGTAATGAGACTGCGGTGGGGATTGCTTACGGTCGAGATCGGATCATAGGTTCGGATCCTAGAACTTTTTGATCGAATTTAGGCCAAACAAGCCTCATTCCAAAACCAATGAAGATAGAACCTCCAAATTTGGTATCAGTGTGCCTCTTCCTATATCCTTAGTCCTTGAAATTTACGACCAATTGGAGAAGTAGATCAGGGATTAACCAAACAGTTCCGAGGAACTTAAAGCATTGAAATTAATAAAAAAAAAAAAGGAGTTTAAAATTAAGATAGAACCTTCAATTGTGTACAAGAGTTGACTGCATATGGAAGAAATCCGACCATTGGTTCGGGTTCAAGAACTTTTGATCGGTTCTAAGGCCAACAAACATGTATTTAATAAACACGATAACTCAAAAACTAATGAAGCTACCTTGATGAAATTTTAACTGTAGGTTACTAGTACTGAAAGTACGCCGAGGATTTTGTATGAATGAAATCCGCCAATGGGCTCGAATTCTGAACCTTTTAATCGGTCTCTACAATTCCGAAAACCTTAAAATATATCTCCAAAATTAATAAAGACAGTAACTTTCTTCTTACTTGTTATGTACGTGAAATTTTGAAAAAAAAAAAAAAATACTAACTTGATATTGCTTTGAACTTGAATAAAAGCCTTAAATTTGGTATAACGGTGTTTTTTCCTATTTGCTTTTTGTCCCCGAAATTTAGACTTAATTGTAGTTGTGGTTCAGCTGCCTCCGAAGAAATCCAAAAATTAAAATGTTATCTTCAAAATTCAGGAAGATATAAGTTTAAATTTGATATAATTATATAACCTATAACGGAAATAGGTTCTTTCAGGATCTTTCAAGGATCTAACTTCATCTAACTCCCGCCTCCCGCCCGCCGCAAGTTTTTTAGATTCTAGGAATTAAATTGTGAATTCCACAAAAATTTGGAATTTTACTTAGAACTATAATCTAAACAAAAATGGGTAAAACTGAGGGACACTTTCTTCAATTGAAGGAACCGCTTTTAAATTTAAACAAAACCTTTAACATATGTTAAAATATAATGTTGGACCTTTAAATTTTGTATATTAATAAAAAAAATAATTGGACAGGTATTCAAGTTACAGGTTTTTAAAAATAGCAAAATATCAATTTTCAAGCCCTTATAGCTCCTAAATAGGGGGCTTGACAAAAAAATTTTGTTAAGCGACTCCTACTTATTTCTGAGTATCTAACTTTTCCTAGACCCTAGCTTGAACCGTTCAGAAGATATGTGTGGCCACAAATTTTGCAAACATTTAGTTTTGTGTAATGTTAAATTTTAGTACCGTATGGCAACCCTAAACATTTGCCTTTTAAAAATTTATAAAGTTTATGAAACCGGCTATCGTTTGCCGTTCTCAGATTGAAAATATATCTAACAGAACTCTTGTTATAACAATTAAAATATAGGGCTTTATCAAACTTTGGGGGGCTGTAGCCCCGTAACAGGTGGGGCTACAGAAAAAAATTCTTCTACGAAATTATTCCTTTTGCAAAAACTACCCATGGTTGAAATTTTTTTACTCTATTTCAAACGGTGTAAAAGTTTTTGTAAACATACGGACGGACGGACGGACACAGTGAAGCTATATAGGCACATTTTTAAAAATTTTTTTGAAAATGTGCTAAAAACTAAATATTTTTTTAATAAACTATTATATTTTTTTTTTTATCATTTTTATTATATCATATATTTTATTGAATTATTACCATAGGTAATATATAATTAAGACATTGTATACTATAACTCTCATATAAACATTTTTTTAAAAAATAAAACCCTAATATGGGTCTAATATCATCATACATTAATACACGTTAAAAATTAAAAAAGCTTTTAAGAGAGTTAAAAATATAAATAAATCACGTGACTAATTCATATTCTAATGCGCTTCTTAAAGGCACGTTTTCATGAGAAAATTTTGCCCAGTATTCTTGACTTTAGAGAGAGAGGTATATAGTATACTCTCAATAGGAGAGAAAGAGTAAAATGATTTCTTTTTATGGCAGCTTTTTATGCCATTTTTGACAGTTGAAATTTAAAATCTTTCATATTTTTTAAAAGTAAACAATCAATTTTTTATCTAAAAAAAATTTATTGTTAATAAGTTTAAAATACATGGTGTTATATAATAAATAAAAGGAAAAAGACCTTAAAAAAAAACATATTAAAATAAATATGTATAGTGAAGTACATAAGTGAATATAGTGAACGATATTTTTATTTTTATTCTTAAAGTGAATCTTAATATTTTTCTGAAAGTATAAAACTTTCAAAAAGTTAATTTTAGTTCTTTTTAATAATAAAATTAGAAATATCGTTTTAAAACAATATGGACAATATGAATAAGAAAGCTATTGCGGATGCAATAATAAATCTGATTGCTGATGTGGATGCGGATTTTCAAAAAAAAAAAAAGGTAAAACATTTTGATTTTGAAATTGAAGAATTTATTTTATCTTATGGAGGAAAAATACACAAAATAAAATTGTATAATATAAAACATTGTCTAATTTTTAATGTTTGAATATAAAATATTGTTTATCTAAGTTGGTTTTATGTAACTTTTGAAATTTATAAAATTATATAGCGTATTTTTTTTTCAATTGCTGAAATTTTTTTTATAGGTAACCATTTATTTTTGTTTCAGCAATGGCAATCAGATTTTAAATATGGACAAGGATGAAGATGCGCCAAAGAAAAAAAAAAGAAGTATTGGGTAAGACCATATTTTTTAGAAAGAAACGATAGTGGATCATATCGGAATATTTTTGAATCCCTATCTAATCTAAACGATATGGAATTATTTAATACATACCTGCGAATGAGCGCAACACAAGTGGAAGAACTATTATTGCTAGTTGGACCACATATAACGAAGCAGGTAGTTCTTAGAGTACCTATAAGCGCTAACATTCGATTAGTGATTACACTAAGGTTTGTAAAGCAAATTTATATTTTTGTGAATTTTTATTATTTAGCTACTTAATTTAAATTTTAATTTTTAGATATTTAGCCACTGGGGAATCTCAAAGAAGCTTGTTGTTAGCTTATAAGTGTTCTCCAACAGCAATACACTTTATAATAAGAAAGACAACAACAGCAATCATTGAGGTATTGAAAGACCAAATTTTTATGACCGTAAATGAGGAAAATTTTAAAACGGTCGCTGAAGGTTTTCATACTCAATGGAATTTTCCTCATTGCATAGGTGTGATTGATGGGAAACACGTAATGATTTAAGTAAGCTATTGATTTAAATTAGTAATACAAAATTTAATTTTCCAAAAAATTTTAGGCGCCACCGAAGTCAGGATCGGATTACTTCAATTATAAGAAGTCCCACTCGCTTGTCCTGTTAGCAATTTGCGACTATAATTATAGCTTTATAATGTGTGACGTAGGAGCTTCAGGACGCCAAAGCGATGGAGGAATTTTCCAGCATTCAGTTTTTGGAAAAAAAATTTTATGAAAATTCTCTACCGTAAGTAAAAAATATTAAATTCATTGTATATTATTTTTGTCCTATATAATATCTTTTTTTAGAATTCCAATCCCATCAGATGTGTGTGCTGAATTCAAAGACGTGCCTTATGTGTTTGTGGCAGATGATGCGTTTACTCTGACAAAAAATATGATGAAACCGTACATCAAAATCAATCTGACACAAACACAAAGAATTTTTAACTATCGTTTGAGCAGAGCTCGTCACATAATTGAAAATGCTTTTGGCATTTTATGCAGCAAATGGAGAATTTTTCGTTCTCCAATTATTTCAAAATTGGACACCGTAATATAGCTTTAAATTTATATTAATAAATACATAAATTTTTTTATAATTAAGGTGGAAAACATTATAATGTCATGTGTATGTTTACACAACTGGCTTCGAAAACGGAGATGCAGAAACTATTGTAGTCCGGGTCTAGTAGATGTTGAAGAAAACGGAAAAATAGTTGATGGATCTTGGAGGACAGAGCCAAACAATTTGCTACCACTTCAACAAAACAACTTAAATTCGGCCAATGCTGCTAAGGAAATGAGAAACAGACTTGCTGAATATTTTGCCGACAACGGAGCTGTTTCGTGGCAACTGGATAGAATTTGAATTAATTTTATTCATATATACGGACAAAATATATTTATATATAAATTTAATGAAACTTTAATTAATTAATATTTTTTTTAGTTTTAGGAGCGGACGAACGAGCGATTTTCAAAAAAAAATCAAGTCTCATCCAAATTGTATATTTTTATTTTACAATATCTATATTAAATGGAGTAGTAAAAATTGTACTTTTAAATATCTTTTTTAAATATTGTTTAATGTTAAAGTTGTTCTTCAATCGTAATTACTTTCTGTGTGCTAAATTGTATAAAAATTGGGATATATATTAAAAAGATTATACTAAAAAGAAAATTAAAATTTTTATTAATTATATATTTATTAAATTTTTTCTTTTTTCCACACTACCCATGAGGTAAAGAAACAAGTGCGTTTTTTTTTTGTGGTTTCCCCAAGAGGCTTATTCCACATAAAGCTACAACTTAAAAAATTCATTATAATAACATATTTACAGTTTTTAATATAAAAAATTAACAAAAAATTAATTTCACTAAATAAATAAACTTATAAAAAATTCAAAAAATTTATATAAAAAGGAACATGCATAATTTTCTTACCCTTATTAAAGATATAGGTGGAAAAGCCGAAACAGAAACAAACGTTAATTATTGGATTTTTTCCTCAACACAGGCAACTTCCATTAATTCTAGCATTTGCCTTTTCAATTTTTGTTGAGTCCTGAATGAAAATTTGTTTAAGTTAATTGCCAACATATCAGCAAACAACTGATTCGGGCATTTTTCTTGGGGCACATCAAAGCATGCATTTAGTTTTTCAAGACAATTTTTCTTGAAATGTAAATTTTCTATTTCGGCTTGTTCACCTATATCTTTGATACCTTCTATAGCCGACACGTAACGATCCATCAATATCAGTTTTTCTTCTTTTTTTTCTCTTCTTAGGGTTCCCCTGGGCTTCTTCTGTTGAAGAAGATTCCGATGTTAAGAGGCTATGCCCTTCTTCTTCAAATTTCACCAACGCAATTGAACTAAAATTAGAATTATTATTGGAATTATATTTAAACAAGTAAAGAAACAGTCAGTCGGTGCAACCGACTTAGAAATACCCTACACCTATTTGTTTCAAATTTAAGGACATATCAAATTTAAGGACATAAGTCATTTTAACACCATAGAAGCTGTTATTAATTTGATCGTAAGACATAGCTAACCAAATTAACTGTATAATACTAAAAATATTTTCTAATTACCCTATCTATTAAAAAAGACTACAAATTCTTACTAATTTATCTATTTAAAAATATTAAAAAACAAACAAACTTGAAATAAATGAAAATATATTTATTCCAATTCAATTACAAAATGAAAAAATTCTAATTATTAAATTTTGTGATAAAAAGATAATCAAAGCATAATATATTTAATAATCCAAATTTTTAAAAATTGCAATTATTTTAAATGGTTAGTTTATATCGTGTTTGAGTTAAGCATGAGTCAAATAAATAAATAAATAAATAAATATACCTAAAAGAAAAACTTATAAACGCAAAATATGCAATAAATGTATTTCTAAAATACAATTAAAAATTTACACCTTTTCATATAATCCATTTAAATATAAAAATAAATTTTACATAAATGCAGCAAGTACCTTTGAACATAGCTGAACCACTACAATTAAGTCTAGATTTCGGAGACACATAGGACATAGGAAATATATTCTTTGGCTTCGAAATTAAACTCGACCACAAAAAATTCCCATGGTACTTTCATTACTAGTAACCTACTGTTAAATTTCATCTAAATACCGGCTTTATTTTTTGAGTTATGGTGTTTTTAAGATATATGTTTGTTAGTCCTTGAACTTTTCAAGGGTTCCAGGACCCGAAATTATGGTACGATTTCGCCCATATGCAGTCCCGTCATACTTTCAATACTAGTTAACTCTTGTACACAATTGGAACGCTCTATCTTAATTTTAAGTTACTAGTTTTATTAATTTCGATGATAAGCTTTTACACATTGGGGGGTCTAAGAGAGGTTCTGAACCACCACTCCAATTGATCCCAAATTAGGGGGGCACGCAAGAAATAGTAAAGAACACCCTTGAGGCAAATTGGAAGCTTCTACATTTGTTTCAAGTAACTATCTTTATTAATTTCGAAAATATGCTTTAAGGGCCTAAGAACTAAGTGGCTGGTCCCCGATCCACTACTCCAATGGGGCCCAAATTTCAAAGACACTTACGAAATAGGAAGGGACACCCTGATACCAAATTTGGAGGTTCTATCTTCATTGGTTTTGGAATTATGCTCGTTTGGCCTAAATTCGATCAAAAAGTTCTAAGTTCCGAACCCATTGTCCAATCCTCACCGTACGTAATCACCGCCGTAGTTTTGCTGCCAATAACCTACAGCACAAATTTCATGAAGATAGCCTCATTATTTGTTGAGTTATCGTGATTTTTTATATATGTTCCTTAGCCCAGACATCGATTAAAAGGTCCGGAATCCGAACCGTTGGGCTGATTTCGCCCTTATATAGTCCGCGTTGTACTTATAGTACTAGTTAACCCTTGTACACAATTTGAACGGTCTATCCTAATTTTAAGTAACTATTTAATAAGTAATTTCGATTATAAGCCTTTAAAACTTGGTAGGTCTGAGAGGGGTACAGAACCACCACTCCAATTGATCCCAAATTAAGGGAACACGCAAGAGATAGTAAAGAACACCCTTGTGGCAAATTGGAAGCTTCTACATTTTTTCAAGTTGTTATCTTTATTAATTTTTAAGATATGCTTTAAGGTCTTCGGAAATGTGTGGCTGGTCCCCGAACCACTACTCCAATGGGACCCAAATTCACAAGACACTTAGGAAATAGGAAGGGACACCCTGATACTAAATTTGGAGGTTCTATCTTCATTGGTTTCGGAATTATGCTCGTTTGGCCTAAATTCGATCAAAAAGTTCTAGGTTCCGAACCCATGGTCCAATCCCGACCTTACGCAATTCCCGAAGTATTTTCATTACTAGTAACCTACAGCACAAATTTGATGAAGATAGCGTCATTAGTTGTTGAGTTATCGTGATTTTTTATATTTGTTCGTTAGCCCTGAAACCGATTAAAAGGTCCAGAATCCGGACCCATGGGCCGATTTCGCCCATATGCAATCCCCGCCGTACTTTCAGTCCTAGTAACCTACAGTTAAAATTTCATCAAGATAGCTCCATTATTTTTTGAGTTATCGTGCCTACGGACGGACGGACGGACGGACATGGCTATATCGACTAAGGCGGTCACGCTGATCTTAAATATATATACTTTTCCATATCTAGCTCGCTTCCTTTAGGTGGTTACAAACACCATACCAAAGTTAATATACCCCTTTACCTATTCTATAGGTGTAGGGTATAAAAATAAAAATATGTTTGTACCTTCTTGGTGCATTTGTATCGTCCAAAAAGGACAATAATCTATCATATTTATAGTCCTTTTTAGGGACAGTCGCTGAACTACTTGGTGCGGGTTTTTTGACCTGATATAAGCCTGCTTTATGCAGTCCCATTTTTGACGAATTGTTTTACAATCGTCATTTAAATCTAAAATAAAATTCTTATATTATTGAAATTTTTATATAAAAATTTTACTTACTAAGCTGCAGCTTAATTTCCTCCCAAAGCTTCATTTTAAAATTTCTATTTTTATTTATATTTTGGCAATCCCACAATTCTGGCCTTGATCTGACTGCCTCTATAATTTGTTCTGCAAAATATAAAATATAATTTACATATGTATATAATATGTATTTATATTATTAAATAATTCTTACCATTTATTGAATCGCTCCATCTTAATAAACTAAGATCCAAAATGTTATTTGAAAATTTTACATTTGGCAATTTTAAATTCTCCACCACTATGCTGCGATTTGGATCTTAAAAAAAAATTTAACGGTAACTTATAATAATAAAAAGATCCTTGCATTTTTATAATGATGTTTGTCCTGGGCTATATTCAAAATAAAAAAAAAATTAACTTACCTTTTGGGATAGAATTATTATCCATTTTAATAAATTAGATATAGATATAGTAGGTAGGTATAGTAGGTATAGAATAGAAATAATAGTATAAGATTAGAAGTATTAAATAAAGATATGTAGGTATAAACTAGAAAATTATTTTTTTTTATTTTATATGAAAAATTTTATAATAACTAAATATGCTAGTTTGTATTTTATATAATTTAAAATATTCTATAGAATATATATATATATATATTAATAATAACTATATAATATAATCTATAAATTATAATTTATTATATTATGTATTTATTATAAACTTTTTTTTTTAAACTTTTTTTTTTGGAGCAAAAATTTTTAAACAATACTTTTACGAAATACTTTTGAAATACTTTTCAGTTTGTACTTTGAAAACATTTGAATTTAAAAATTCAATAACAACTTTCAAAAAATGAAATGTCAAATAGTGTTTAAAATTCAAATATCGGGTTTTCGTTTTTTTTTGTTTATTTACATTCTCTTGTTTGTTTACAAAATTCAAATGTCATGTATCCATAAAAATATGTAATAGTATGCAAAAAATTTTTGTGTAGAATACACTTTTTTTTTGTATGTAGTAGCAACTTTATAGGAAAAAGACCTTAGAGAACATCTTTTTGCCAAGGATTATGTCACTCTCTCAATACTTGTCTAAGGATTATGGATGACTCTCCAAGGATTATTGATGTTTCTCCCAGTAATTTATCGTTTTTTCTTTGTCGCACAAATAGTATTTTTGTATCTTCTGCCTATGCTTTAACTTTTGCCCAGTAAATTGCCGTAATGAAAATTAGCCTTTAAGTATTTCAGTTTTACTGAAACACATTTACTTTATTTTTTCTTTAATGTGTCTACACGTCTTTCTCTATATGTATTATTTCATTCATATGCAAGAAATTTTAAATTTACAAGAAATTTAATTTTTTTCTTTATTAGATTTCTATTTTCTGAATTTAAAAGATCATATACTCATTGGATGGCTCCAAAAAATAACGACGTAAGACAATATTGATATGACTTAGGTATAAGTAAATTCATTTATTTTTTTTTTTAATTGTTAATTTTTATAATTAATATTCTTATAACATTCTCATTCAAACCTTTGAATGAATAGGAAGTATCGCGGAAGATAAAAATTAAAATTAAAATACAATAAATACAATCAAAATAAATAAATATTAAAAAGTGGTGAAAAAAAGTAAAGAGAAAGTTTAAGTCAGAAAGTGGTTAAAAACAAAGCCCTTTAGGGCTAAAATCAGTGCTAAGTGGTAACCAAAGCCACATGTTAAAAAAAAAAAAAAACAAAAACAGAAGTTAAAAATTACACCTAGTAAACAATCACAGTAGCACAGTAAAAAACATAGACTTAAAAATTTTGCAAAAATTTTGCATAAGCTTAAGCGAAAAATTTATATGAATAGTGCTTTATTAAAAAAAAAATAAAACTATATATATTAAAAATTTTTAAAAAAATTTACTTGCCAAGGAGCTATTTTCAAATTCAAAAATATTCCCAAAATTAAGTTTCAACAATTCTGAAACAAAATCCCTAAAGAAGTAGACCGAAACAGTGACACGACAGATTTCGCTTTCTGTTATAGTTCAAACTATAACAAAAAAGCAAAACATCCTATTTTACGTACCCAGTTCTAGATAAAAGTATACGTCTATACATTTATTTTAGAGCAAACCGACCTAGAACAGAGACCCCTAAGGGGGCAAAAAATGGCTCCTTCAATGGGGACTAATCCTAAACCTGGAACGAAAAGGCCATCAAGAGACAACTTTCAAGCTCTCGACACCGACAGTAATGACTACGAAAAAAAATTCCTCATATGTGTAGCCACAACAGCAGGCAAAACCATGAAAAATTTTGGAATTTTCGGTATAAATAAGGCACTTGAAAAAGTGACCAAGAATTTCGGTTGCCGTTATAACAGAGACCGAAATTTAATAATTGAAGTAATCGGCAAAACAACTGCTGATAAGTTTATCAAAGTAAACGATCTCATGGGGGTAAGTGTGAAAATAGAATACATGAAGTCATTAAATTCTTCGAAGGGGGTGGTTTTTTCATTCCCTCTTGCAAATGAAGAAATTACCGATGCAGAGATATTAAAGGAATTAAAGGAAAATAATCCAAAAGCCGAGATCGAAGAGTTGTACAGGTTCCCGGTTAAAGACGCTTCAAAATTACATAAATACACAGGACTCATTAGCCTCACGTTCGGAGTTAGTAAACCTCCGGATCAGATAAAAGCTGGTTTCTTAATCTTAGACGTCAGAAAAAGCTACCCTATCCCTCAAAGGTGCAACAAATGCCAGTGCCTTGAGCATAGAGTAGCTCATTGCAAAGATGACACACCACATAGGTGCCCGAAATGCTCGCAAGAAGTACTTGCAGCGTACATAGATAAACATTTGGAAAACTGCTCAAAACCTAATTGTATAAATTGCGAAAAGAACGGGTTTGATTCCAAACATCCCCCGAATGATAAAGATTGTCAAAGCTACACCAGGGAAAGAGAAATACTACGAATTAAAACCGAAAGAAGATGCACAAAAGCAGAAGCCTTTTTAACATATAAAGAAAAACATCAAAACGCTCAAAGCTACAAAGGTATTGCAGATAGTTTTAAGGTTCAAAACACAAACTCTCCCTCAACAACAGCATCCACCAAAAAAATCTCCATCCAACAAAACATCCTTTTAAGCAGTCAAAACATTGAAAAATATAACATAACACCTGCCGACCAAGCATTTATCGAAAAACTGATACAAAACTACTACATTAACAAAGATAAAACAATACAACAATACAACTTAGCCACCAACAATATTAATACAACCGAAACAAACAGCACCCACCCTCAAACCCTACAATCTAATAACGCACCAAAACTAAAGGACGTAGTTAGTGAAAATCAACTCGCCCTAGAAGAAAAAATGAATGCAAAGAAGAAAAAAACACAAGAACTACAAAAACAAAAACAAAAACAAATGCAAATACATTTTGAAACAAGCTCTAATGAAGCAGAGAAAAACCAAAAGGTAGGACCTAGGTCAAAAAAGGTATCCAAACGTGCAAAAATCATCAAAAAAGAAGTAGGAAAAAATAAAACAACAACTACTCAGACAATCTCATGGAAACCTAAAGTAAGACAATACATACACACCACAAGAAACATTAATATAAAAAAGCAACTATAACATTAAATAAACATATCCAGAATAAACAATAAAATGATAAATAACCCATTAAAAAATAATAACTTAAATACTACAAATAATAATTCAAATAATATTAATGTTAATATTAATATTAACAACAATGATAATAACCACAATAATAACAAAAATAATAATAATAACCAGATTAATAATATAACTAACAACACTACTAATAACATTATGAACAATCGCAATAATAATAACAATAACAATAAAAATAACAAATCTGTAGCTATTATACAATGGAACATCCAGAGATACAGGACTAACAGACCGTATCTGGAGCTATTAATTGATAAATACAACCCCAAGATTATAGCTAAAATCAAAAATACAAAAATGGAGCACAAATGTAAAATATATAAATTTCATACATAGCTATTTAACAAATAGAAAAATACTAGTAAACATAAAAGGGCACAATTCTACACAAAAAAACTTAATAAGTGGAATACCACAAGGTTCGCCGTTATCAGTTCAGCTATTTAACATCTACATAAGCTCGCTAGCGGACGAACTAAACAATATACCACGGTTAAAGACTTTTGTATATGCTGATAATGTCTTGCTCCTGGCCAGAGGGGATACGGCAATTAGAGAAGGTACTCTAAACTCAGCAATAAAGATAATGGACTCTTGGGCGGAGAAAGAAGGAGCCTCCTTCTCAGTGGAAAAAACTGAACTACTTCACTGCTGTAGGAAAAGAAAAAATTGTACCAAATCACTAATTGTTCACAAGGACAAAATCATAAGGAATAGCCAGAATATAAAGGTACTAGGAATGATCTTCAACAATAAGCTAAAATATAACGAACATATTAAAAAGCTGAAAAAATCAGTGGAAAAATCAAATAACTTGTTGAAATTCATTTTTAGAAAGAAATATGGACCTCCGCCGGCAACAGCCCTAAAAATTGCCAAATCGATCATACTAGGTAAAATACAATATGGTATAGAAATTTATGGCTGTACCACTACAGGTAACATAACTAAAATACAAATCTCTATGAATAACGCGGTGAGAATAGCTCTAGGTGCTCTGCCTTCAACACAAATACCGGCACTCACTATGGAATCAGGACTTCCCACTTTCATGGAGCTAAGGTATGCAAGACTGATAAAAAACGTAGCAAGAGCTTATGTAAATAGTAATCATCCTATGCATGAGTTAATTAAACAAAAAATAGAAGAAAACAAGTACTCAACATTCTCTACACTGGACAAAGCATTAATAAAATTTAAAAAGTTGAGTCTGGTTATAAAGCCGCCCACTCAAGTGAAGAATTACAGTCATAATTGGGGGAACTGGTATAAAAATATAGATATCAGTTTAGAAAATTACAAAAAAAATGAAACAGAGAACAACACCTATATAAGACTGTTCCTGGAAAAGAAACAAAAATGGAAAGATCACAAACTAATATACACAGATGCGTCAAAAACTGCGGAAGGGGTAGGATTTGCAGTTATAGAAAATAAAAAAACGCTTGTAACTGGCAGCTTACCCCACGATTGTCAAGTTTTTGTGGCAGAAGAACTTGCAATCTGGGAGGCTACAAAAATTGCTAACAAAAACAAAACTTACAAAACAGTGATACTCACAGACTGCCTTAGTGCTACAAAAAACATACTTAACATAAATAATAAAAACCAGATGGCAAAAGACATTCGGGATGCGATCATTAAAGCTAAAGGGAAAATCAAATTAGCTTGGATCCCAGGTCATGTGGGCATTGAGGGAAACACAGTAGCAGATGAAGCGGCTAAAATTGCTACCAGGAGCCCGATGTTACAATTCGCAGTTACATCAACCAACTATACACATAAGGTGATAAACCTAAAAATACAAAACAGAAGACAGTTTTTGTTCAATAGAGCTGACACATTCAGAAACATTCATCAACCGTCTGCAAACATAACCAACCTACTGAACATAAACAGGTGTATAGCAGTCAAAATCACAAGAATTAGGATGGGATGTACATTGGCAACACATGGTCATTATTATGATAGAAGTGATGCCCCGCTGTGTAGACACTGTCAACAAAACCTTACCATCAAACATATTTTCCTGGAATGCAGAGAAACGGCAAACTACTGGTCCAATAACGAGAGCACAATAGAAACCTTAAGGAAAAATGACAACAAAAGCCTCACCAAAATAAAGGACCTAATGGCCCATTTTGGTATCTGGCACAAAATATAAAATAACATGTAAAAAATAATAAAAAATTAAAACTAAATTAATCCAAAATAATAAATATTTATAAAAAACAATAAATAACCGAAAAACTAAAATAATGAACCTGAATATTAAAAAAAAAAAAAATAAATTTTTTCAACATAGACAATAATAATTAAATTAAAACTAAACTAATCCAAAATAATAAATATTTTAATGATTTCCCCTCTTCTTGCAAGAAAAGGCGGTTAACCAACTACAAATAATAAAAAATCACAAGATGTTGCTTTGGTCAATATCAAAGCTAACAATCTTAAATCAATTAAATAAACCAACTCATAGAAAATAAAACTAAAAAAACCATAAATAAATTTTTAGAACAATAACCATTTAACTTAAAAAATTCATACCTAATTCTAATATAAATAAAAAAATCAATCTAATACAAATCAAAAAAAATCATTTAAAAAAAAACCTAAATTAACCAAATACCACATACATAAATTCAAACTTGCAAACATCAATAAAACTGTGAAGCCTGGGTCACAACTTTTACGAATTCGTAAACACGAATTCAGGAAGTGGTGTCATGGTTGGACTTGACCCAGGCTTGTTACGGAAGGAAGACTCCATCTTCAAAAAAGGGCAAAATATCCAGTCAATTAAAAGCAGACATGTAGACACACACTCAATATATATCACAAAAAAAACACTCATAAAATATACCTAAGCAAACAAAAAGTGCTAACTGAAGGCGAAAGAAGAAGAAGAAGACGAAAGAAGATAAGAAGACAAAATTTTTTTTCTTATTGTTCTTAATATTAATATGACTTCTGAATCAAACACATTATTTTAAAATAATTTTCTTTATGATTTATGAATTAATCCATATTTAAAAAAAAAAAAAAAAAAAAAACTTTTTACAAAAAACCTAGATTAAGAACATAATATTGTAAGTTACATATAAAAAAGAACGAAGTCAAAAGTTTACTTAATTTTGTAAACATTACAATGATATATGATTTAAACACATTATTTTAAACTCAACCAAAAAAAATAATTAAAAATTTTTTTTGATTCACGAATCTATCCTTCTAAGATAAAAAATTATGATTTATGAACTAAACATTTTAATTTTAACTTAAAAAAAAAAAAAAAAAAAAAAATTTTTATTTTTGTTTACTAAAATCCTAGATTAAGAATACAATACTGTAAATTAATATATAATAAGAACTCCAAATGCTTTATAGGCAAAAGGAGAAATTATCATGCAATATTTTTATTGTATGGTATTGAATATAAATAAATAAATAAATAAAATATTCTTATAAATAATTTTTTTTTGGTTTTAAATATAGTTACAACGAAACAAAATTAAAACAAGGTAGAATGTAAACCAAAGGTTTATAAAGGCGTACATTTCCACAAGACAATATAAACATTTCAGAATACTGTGACTTGTACTAAAATTTGTAAATTTTCTAGGAGATCTCTCTTTCTTCAAAATTTCAAGACTCTAGCTATAAGCATTGCGGAGTTATGCAGGAAGAAAAAGCATGCAATTTTCTGGGCGTTTTCAAAGTTTGTGGGGCTGTAGCTCCGTAACGGGTGGGGCTATATAAAAAAGTTGTTCCACAACATTATTTTTTTTAAGATATCTATCCATGGTTAAAATGTGATTGTTCTATCTTAAACGGTGTAGAACTTTTGTAAACAGACAGACGGACAGACGGACAGACGGACAGAGTGAAACTACTAAGTACATTTTTTCAAGATTTTTTTGAAAATGTAATAAAAACCTACTTTTTCGTAGTTCTATGCTTAGTTACGTCATTTTTAATAGTAAATTTTTTATTAATCGAATGGTATAAGTATACATAAGCTTTTTTTATTTGGACATAAGAGCGAACATTTTCGGATAAGAACAATGTAAACCTTCTTTTATTAGCATTTTTAAGAGAAATAAAGAAAGAAAAATATGCCGTAAAGAACGTCATAAGTCTTGAAGATCACAGAAGAAAATTGTTTTAAATATTTTTCAACGGTTTTTTCAATTTTACATTTAAAATCGCGAATTTTAATTTGTATTCTTAATTTATTCAAAAAAATAACAAAGTTATAATAAAATATATTTCAAATATTTTTGAACTCATTTTTCTTAAAACATCATTTTAGATTGACATCGTTATAATTTGGAGCCATCGATATATTATAATTTCATAAATCGTATTTATTCATATTTCAAAATTTTTATTAAAAAAATAAAGTCAACAAAGCTTTTATTTTGTTTTTGTTTTTTTTTTTTTTCGTTCTCTTATTAAATAATGAATAGAGTATAAAGCTTTAAGCTTTTTTTTTTATTTCTTTCTTTTTATTTTAAAGAGCTTGAATTTTAAGGTTTTTGTTTTATATAGACTGTGCACATCTAGTTGTATTCATTATATTTGACTTAAGTTATGTTCAAAGGAGTTTCCTGCATAAATTAGTCATTGTATTTTAAAAATACATTTATTCAATATTTTGCATTTTTAAAATTTTTTAATAGCTACTTACACTAAGAGTTTAAATTAATTTCAATTTTGAAAATTTGGAATTATTAAATTTTGTGACAAAAAGCTATTCAAATTTGTTTTTTAATATATATTTTAAATAGATAAGAACTTAAATATATTAAAAAACGAAGAAAGAACATATATCAAGAAGATAGATTAGTAAGAATTTTAAATATATTTGAATAGATAAAATAATTAGAAAATATTTTTAATATTATAAAGTTAATTTGGTTAGCTAGGTCTTACGATCAAACTAATAAAAGCTTTTATGGTTTTAAAATGACTTATGAACTTCTTATTAAATTTGAATCAAATAGGTAAGGTACTTTTAAATCGGTTGCATCAACTGACTGTTTCTTTACTTGTTTTGTATGTTCATTACTTTATACGTAATAAAGCTGAATGTTTGAAATTATGCCTAAAGTAATTAACCGTTTATATTACGGTATCCCAGACAGTCTAATTTACTCATCCTCTTTAATTATAATTCTAGTACTTAATAATCATTTTTATACCCTACACTTATGAATTAGGAAAAGGGGATATTAACTTTGGTATGGTGTTTGAAACCACTTAAAGGAAGCGAGCTAGACATGAAAAAGTACATATATTTGTGATGAGCATGAAATTTAAACTGTAGGTTACTAGTACTAAAAGTATAAGAAAAAGTACATATATTTGTGATCAGCATGACCTCCGCAGTCGATATACCCATGTCTGTCCGTCCGTCCTTAGGCTAGATAATTCAAAAACTAATCGAGCTATCTTGGTGAAATTTAAACTGTAGGTTACTAGTACTAAGAGTACGGCGGGGCTTCGCATATGGCCAAAATCGGACAATGGGTTAAGATTCTGGACCTTTTAATCGTTCTATAATCGGCCCAGGGGTTCACGATAACTGAACAACAAATGAAGCAATCTTTATGAAATTTGTGCGTTAGATTAATAGTAATAAAACGCTGATTACGTACGCTGTACATCGAACTATGGTTTCGGATCCTACAAATTTTGATCGAATTTGGGCCAAACGAGCATAATATCGAAACCAATGACGATAGAATCTCCAAATTTGGTATCGGGATGCCTATTCCAATTTCCTTAGATCTCCGAAATTAATTAAGGTAGAAACTTTGAACAAATGTAAAAGCTTCAAATTTGGCACAAGGGTCTTCTTTTCTATTTTCTGCATGTTCCTCTAATTTGGGGTGAATTGGAGTGTTGGTTTCGGTACCTCTCTTAGACTTCCCAAGATTTAAAAGCTTATCATCGAAATTAATAAAAATAAGAACTTAAAACTAAGATAGAACTTCCAATTATGCACAAGGGTTAACTAGTATTGATAGTACAGCGGCGACTGCATATTGGCAAAATCGGACCATGGGTTCGGGTTCTGGAGACTTTGATCAGTTCAAGGGCTAACAAACACATATCCTAACAACACGATTAATTAAAAACTAATTAAGTTATCTTGATGAAATTTAAACTGTAGGTTACTAGTACTAAAACTATAAGATAAAGTACATATATTTTTGATCAGCATGACCTCCGCAGTCGACATACCCATGTCTGTCCGTCCGTCCTTAGGCTAGATAACTCAAAAACTAATCGTAATATTGTATAATAAAACGATTAATATTTGTAATAGTTTTTCTATTATTCAGATATGAGTAGAGTAAGTTATTAGCTGTACCCCTTGTTCCAATTTCATGCAATCTGTTTAGTAAAATATTATGATTTACTGTATCGAAGGCCTTTTTTAGTTCAACAAATACCAAACATACATAATTTCCTTGACCCAATTTATTTACAACTGAGTTGGTGGATTCTAGAACTGCAGATTCTGTTCAATTTTCTTTTGAAATCCAAATTTTTTTGTATCAAATACCACAACTTTTGCACGAACTCCTGAATTCTGGAATTTATAGCCTTTTCAAATACTTTTCCAATACAACTTAGGAGAGCAATTTAATGATGTATGATGAGAGCAATCGGTCTGTAATTTGATACATCGAATGTTAACCCAGATTTAAAGATAGGTACAACTATACTTGATTTAAGACACTCAGGATATATATCAGTACTTATACATCTATTGATCAAGCATACAATTAAAGGTTTTTTTAAAGTTACAACATGTTTTAAATCTGAAGCTGGCACATTGTCACCTCCAGGAGAGCTATTTTTTAATTGCATGATGATGTTATATATTTCTGTTTTATCTGTAGGTTTAAGAAAAATCGACTTTTCAACGAATCTATTTTTTATTACGTATTTTTCTGCATCAGTATTTTTATCTGTTAGTTTGCTACCGATTGAACTGAAGTAAGAATTGAAGAAATTTGCAATTTAAAAGGTATCACATGTTCTGATTGCATTACCTTGCTCTACTCAATTGATTTTTTTAAGATGATATTATTTAGAACTTTCCAAATTTTTCTTTGGTCACCACTAGCTAATTGTAGTTTATCATTAAAATAATTTTGCATTTTTAAAACTAGCTTTAATATCTATATTGTTAGGCTGTTTTTCAACTTTTTAAACAAATTATTTCTCTTTTTGATCATATTTAATATTTCCTTTGTCATCCAATGATTATTGTTTCTAACTCTTCGGAGCGTTTTAATTGTAGAATTCACCTTTGCTTTTTGCAATATTTTTATAAGGTCGTCCACACGATGACATTTATTTATTTCAAGTAACTTTCTTACATTTTCTTTATATTTCTTAAAATTTGTGTTGTAGTTTTCCCTTTTAAAAATAGCTTCAATCTTTCTTAAAACTTTATTTAATTTGGCAATAATTGCTTTATGATCCAGATTAACTATATCGTGAAGCTTAATGTCAAAGACAAACGTTTCTAGCTCCGTCAGAATATGATCGATGATCGTAGCAGAATTTTGAGTCATCTAGTAGCAGATTCATAACTAAGTACGTTTTTTATAGTAACTCCGTTAGATTCTAACATCAATTTATAAGTTCTGGAGAGCTCTGTGTCTGTTGATAAATCAATATTAAAATCACCAAGAACTATATTCTAGTATTTATTAAAAATTAAACCCAGATGTGCTAGTAAATCGTTATTGTTATCACTAAGTTTTTTGTAGGTAACTGCAATTTTTAAGAAGGAGAAGTGTTATTTATATAAATAATTATAGTATTGAATTTCTCAAATATTTTTAAAACCATATACCGAATATTGTGCTTAATAAAAATAGCGGTTCCACCTCCTCTTGATTCATTATTACAGTTCAAAGATGCAGAGAAGCCAGGCATATTGAAAAATTTTTCTGCATTTGAGTATAACCACGTTTCACCAATCATAATAATGTCAATATCTACCCTGTCTTTAACACAAAGTTTGATTTCAATCATATTTTTCCTTAAACATGTAGCATTCAAATGCACCATATTTATATTATAGTGTTTGTTACGTGTCATGGTTTACTAATCATATAATTTTGCCAAGACTATCTAATTTTTCGTAAGTGCTCTCTGTTTATTATCAATATGTCTCCTAAAATAAGCTAAATCTTTAAGTACTTCGCTTTTGGATATTCTTGTGCTATCATGATAAGCAAAATATAAATTACTGAGTTCTACATAGCTATTTGGCAGCTTTTCGTGATGAATAAGTACTTTAAGACTTGTTTGCATAATACCATCATAACAAATATCATCTTCATCATGAAAATATGATAAAAATAACCTCACATTGTTGTAAATTCTGTGCTCTCTTAATCTAGATACGGCATACGTATTTTCACCAGACTCGATTGCTTTTTTTGTTAATCTAACAATTGGTGGAACCATGGGGTTGACAAAACTTTTCCCGCTGTCTTCTGTACCTAAATGCTTAGGTTCTTCATCTATTCTGCCCAGTTTAGTATTATTTTGAATGTTAATAGTTTCTTCTTTAACCCAATTTGAGTAATCATTGCTTAAAAGCTCTTTTGATCTGATTTTTTCTTTGACTGTAATGATTTCTCGATCCTGCATACTATGAGAGTTTTTATACCCTACACCTATAGAATAGGTAAAGGGGTATATTAACTTTGGTATGGTGTTTGTAACCACCTAAAGGAAGCGAGCTAGATATGGAAAAGTATATATATTTGTGATCAGCATGACCGCCTGAGTCGATATAGCCATGTCCGTCCGTCCGTCCGTCCGTAGGCACGATAACTCAAAAAATAATGGAGCTATCTTGATGAAATTTTAACTGTAGATTACTAGGACTGAAAGTACGGCGGGGATAGCATATGGGCGAAATCGGCCAATGGGTTCGGATTCTGGACCTTTTAATCGATCGAAGGGCTAACGAACATCTATAAAAAATCACGATAACTCAACAACTAATGACGCTATCTTCATCAAATTTGTGCTGTAGGTTACTAGTAATGAAACTACTTCGGGGATTGCGTAAGGTCGGGATTGGACCATGGGTTCGGAACCTAGAACTTTTTGATCGAATTTAGGCCAAACGAGCATAATTCCGAAACCAATGAAGATAGAACCTCCAAATTTGGTACCAGGGTGTCTCTTCCTATTTCCTAAGTGTCTTGGGAATTTGGGTCCCATTGGAGTGCTGGGTCGGGGATCAGCCACACATTTCCGAAGACCTTAAAGCATATCTTTAAAATTAATAAAGATAACAACTTGAAAAAATGTAGAAACTTCCAATTTGCCACAAGAGGTTTTTTACTATCTCTTGCGTGTTCCCTTAATTTGGGATCAATTGGAGAGGGGGTTCAGTACCCCTCTCAGACCTCCCAAGTTTTAAAAGCTTATAATCGAAATTACTAAAAATAGTTACTTAAAATTAAGATAGACCGTTCAAATTGTATACAAGGGTTAACTAGTACTATAAGTAAAGCGCGGGCTGTATAAGGGCGAAATCAGCCCATGGGTTCGGATTCTGGACCTTTTAGTCGGTGTCAGGGATAATGGGATAACATATGTAAAAAATCACGATAACTCAACAACTAATGAGGCTATCTTCATGAAAATTGTGCCGTAGGTTATTGGTAATGAAACTACAGCGGTGATTACGTACGGTGAGGATTGGACAATGGGTTCGGAACTTAGAACTTTTTGATCGAATTTAGACCAAACTAGCGTAATTCCGAAACCAATGAAGATATAACCTCCAAATTTGGTATCAGGGTGTCCCTTCCTATTGCGTAAGTGTCTTTGAAATTTGGGCCCCATTGGACTCTTGGGTCGGGGACCAGCCACTCAGTTCCGAGGACATATTTTCGCAATTAATAAAAATAGTAACTTGAAAGAAATGTAGAAGCTTCAAATTTGGCCCAGGGTGTTCTTTACTATTTCTTCCGTGCCCCCCAAATTTGGGATCATTTGGACTGGTGGTTCAGGACCTCTCTTAGACCCCCAAATGTGTAAAAGCTTATCATCGAAATTAATAAAACTAGTAACTTAAAATTAAGATAGAACGTTCCAATTGTATACAAGGGTTAACTAGTATTGAAAGTATGACGGGACTGCATATGGGCGAAATCGTACCATGGTTTCGGGTTCTGGAACCCTTGACAAATTTAAGGACTAAAAAACATATATCTTAAAAACACCATAACTCAAAAAATAATGCCGGTATTTTGATGAAATTTAAACTCTAGGTTACTAGTAATGAAAGTACCATGGGAATTGGTTCTGGTCGAGTTTAATTTCAAAGCCAAAGAATATATTTCCTACGTCCTATGTGTCTCCGAAATCTAGACTTAATTGTAGTGGTTCAGCTATGTTCAAAGGTACTTGCTGCATTTATGTCAAATTTATTTGAATATTTAAATGAATTATATGAAAAGGTGTAAATTTGTAATTGTATTTTAGAAATACATTTATTGCATATTTTGCGTTTATAAGCTTTTATATTAGGTATATAAACTAACCATTTAAAATAATTGCAATTTTGAAAAATTTGGATTATTAAATATATTATGCTTCAATTATCTTTTTATCACAAAATTTAATAATTAGAATTTTTTCATTTTGTAATTGAATTGGAATAAATATATTTTCATTTATTTCAAGTTTGTTTGTTTTTTAATATTTTTAAATAGATAAATTTGTAAGAATTTGTAATATTTTTTAATAGATAGTGTAATTAGAAAATGTTTTTAGTATTATAAAGTTAATTTGGTTAGCTATGTCTTACGATCGAATTAATAACAGCTTTTATGGTGTTAAAACGACTTATGGATATGTCCTTAAATTTGAACCAAATAGGTGTAGGGTATTTCTAAGTCGGTTGCACCGACTGACTGTTTCTTTACTTGATATTATCGCTGTTAGTAACTTTATTTACCATGTTAGTTTTAAGAAGTGGTTTATTTTTACTGAAGTGCATTAGTTTTGTAAAAGGACTTTGTTTTTTGTTAATAACATTATTATTATTGTTATTACAATTGTTATTATTACTTTTATTATTATTATTACTATTTTTGTTATTATTGATTTTGTTATTAGTATTATTACTATTATTATTGCTATTATTATTATTGCTATTATTCTTATTGCAATTATTATTATCCTTATTACTATTGTTATTATTATTAATATTATAATTATTATTACTATTGATATTATTATTATCTTTATTTTCTTTCCTTTAGTTTTTTTTATATACCCTGAAAAATTGAATGATGGTATATTTTTTTTATGTAATCGGTTAATTATTAATGCAGTTTCTAATTTAGAAAATAAAATGGAATTAATTACACCTACCCAGTAAATAAATCTACCACCGACCAGATGTTTGCACTACGCCAAATCCTAGAAAAGACTCGCGAATACCAAAGCGATACTAACCACCTTTTTATCGATTTTAAAGCCACCTATGACAGTATATTTCGAAACACATTATATGACGCCATTTCAGAATTCGGTGTACGGGCCAACATCATACTATTGTCTAAAAAGACTTTGGAAACACACAAAATGTATGGTAGCGGTTGGAAGTAATATTTCTGATTAATTTCAAACATACCCTGGATTCAGACAAGGTAATGCGCTGTCCTGTAATGTTTTCAATCTTGTGATAGAGAACATATTACGTCGTTCTGGTCTTAATATGGTAAGCTCAATT
The DNA here is from genome assembly GCA_963082915.1 of Dolichopus griseipennis. Classification (NCBI taxonomy): domain Eukaryota; kingdom Metazoa; phylum Arthropoda; class Insecta; order Diptera; family Dolichopodidae; genus Dolichopus; species Dolichopus griseipennis. Next base: position 147,732,765 of record OY720441.1, on the reverse strand, counting down.
TTTTATAAATCAGTTCAGTTGCTAGATTTTGCTGACGACGTTGATATTGTGGGAAAACACGATGTTCAGTCACTGAAGTCTTGACCCAAATTGAAAAAGAGTCGAACAAAGTGGGCCTTCGTATAAACGAGAACAAAACAAAATATATACCATCGACAAATTAGGAGTCCAATCAACATCTTATTGGACCTCTGTTGGGAAGATGAGACATCGACAGACTTAAAAAAATTGCACAGTTCAACTGGCGATTGGAGGATTGCGCAAAAGTGAAAGGAGTGGTACGGGAAATTACATTAAGCCCAGAACCTTCATGGTTTGTAGTGCAAAACAGGGAAGTAAGTAAGTAAAAACAAAAAAAATTGAAATAAATAAAAATAGATAGTTCCAATAGAATTAAAACATAAACAAACAACATAAACCAATAATTTAAAATAATTTCAATTTTGAAAAAACTTGAATTATTAAATTTTGTGATAAAAAGCTTATCAAAGCATTAATATATTTAATAATTCAAATTTTTTAAAATTGAAATTATTTTAAACTGTTAGTTTATGTACCAATTATAAACGCAAAATATGCAATAAATGTATTTCTACATTTAAATATAAACGTAAATTTTACATACATTTTCTATTAAGTAAATACACTAGGAATTTAAATTAATTTCAATTATAAATTTGTGTGACAAAAAGCTAATCAAAGCATTAAATGGTTTTAATTAACATTAAAAATCTTCAAATTATATAACCTTTTATATATACATTATCACAAATTAATATTTCTTTCGAATAAGTTGAGTTTATTGAAAATTATTGCCACAGATAACATCAGCATAATGATTGTAATACTTATTTATAACAGAAGTGCTTAAAATTCCTTAGCATAAATATAGAAGATAAGAAATAACCAATTGTAATCGCAATATTTCAATCTGAAATTAATCTTTTCCATACCTGTAATCTGAATCACGTCACATTTCAAGGAAAACTAAATAGGAAATCTTAAACTCTATAAATTAAATCTAACCAGAATTTTTTAACTTTAAAGAATTAAAATATTCAAAACTGACTTATATATAACATTAAAAAATAAATAAATCAAAAGAATATATTTAAAAATTATTTAAAATTTTAATAATTAATCAAGGATACTAAATCATTCAAAAGTAAATGCATTACAGCAAGAAATCCGGAAAAGAAGTAATTACTGCATGTGGGTAAAATTTTATTGAATTGGATAAAAAGTGTTAAGTATGTAATTTTGTAAAATCATTTTATGAATACATTTTTTTCTAGTTTTTTTGTTTTTTAATATGTAGGTTACTAGTAATGAAACTACGCCGGGGATTGCGTACGGTCGAGATCGGGCCATGGGTTCGGATCCTAAAACTTTTTCTTCAAATTTAGGCAAAACGAGGAAGAGGATTGTAGAGTAGACTGTGTCAACTCTGGGATGCCCGTATGACCGTAACATATACATTATATCATCCGGTTAATTACTTTTGGCAAAATTTCAAACAATCAGCTTTATTAAGTGTAGTGTAATACTCATATAAAAGAAGGAGTTGACTGGCAGCTACTCGAACCCTCTGCAGTACACCAACCAAATTTTGCAGAAACTTTGGCCATTACAGTAAACTATTTTTGCCAAAATTTCAGACACCCAGCTTCAGTAGGTGTAGTATAATGCTCATATAAAAGAAGGAATTGTATGGCAGCTACTCGAAACCTCTGCAGTAGCCAACCAAATTTTGCAGAAACTTTGGCCATTACACTAAACTATTTTTAGCAAAATTTCAGACACCCAGCCACATAAGGTGGAGAGTAATACTCATATAAAACGAGAAGTTGTATGGCAGCTACCCAAACTCATGAACCAAAATGGCTGGATTTAAATAGCAATGACGGCTATTGCAAAAAAAATAATTTGCGAAAATTTCAAGATCCTAGCTTCTTTAGTTTTTGAGTTACCATGCGGACGAACGGACATATATATGTAAATCGATTTATTTTTCGATTCTGATCCGATCCATACACTTGAGTCTATATCTACCCCCCCCTCCTTCTCTGCGTCACCAACGTAATGGCAAATTTATTGACAATATAGTCATACGGGTATAACGAATTTAATTACGAAACCAAAGAAGATTGAACTTCTAAATTTGGTACCAGGGTGTATCTTTCTATTCCTTTAGTGTCCTCAAAATTTGGAACCAATTGGAGTAATGGGTTCGGGGACCATCCACACAGTTCCGAAAACCTTAAATACAATCTTCAAAAAATAGCAACAAATGAAATATGGCACAAGGGTGTTCTTAATTATTTCCTGCGCATCCCCTTAGTTTTAGATCAATTAGAGTGGTGGTTCAGTACCTCTCTTAGCCCCCTGGTTTAAAAGCTTATCATCGAAATTAATAAAAATAGTAACTTAAAATTAAGATAGAACGTTCCAATTGTGTACAAGGATTAACTAGTATTGAAAGTATGACGGGACTGCATATGAGCAAAATCGTACCATGGTTTCGGGTTCTGTAACCTTTGAAAAGTTCAAGGGCTAATACACTAATATCTTAAAAACACCATAACTCAATAAATAATGCCGCTATTTAGATGAGACTTAAACTCTAGGTTACAAGTATTGAAAGTACCATGGGAATTGGTTCTGGTCAAGTTCGGATTCTAGAAGCTTTTGATCGGTTTGAGGCCAAACGAGTAAAATTTCGAAGCCAAAGAAAATATTTCCTATGTGTCCCCGAAATTTAGACTTAATTGTAGTGGTGGTTCAGGTGCCTCCTAAGAAATCCCAAAATAGAAAAGCTTCTTTTCGTAATTCATGAAGATAGAAACTTTAAATTTGATACACTTAAATTTGAGGGTTCTTTCCTATTTCCGTTTTTATTTAACACTTTTATATTTTTAAAAGGCTAAGAATTTTACCATAAAACTTATTATGTATAAAATTTATAAATTAAAGACAAAATATTTTTTTAGTAAACGATTAAATTTTTTTTTTTTTAATTTTTATTGTATCATATATTTTATTGAATTTTTACCATACGTTATTTAAAATTAAAACATTATGTACAATACTTAAGCTATGTTCAAAAGTACTTGCTGCAATTTGTGTAAAATTTATTTTTATATTTAAATGAATTGTATGAAAAGTTCTAAATTTGTAATTGTATTTTAGAAATATATTTATTGCATATTTTGCGTTTATAAGCTTTTTTCTAATAAGTACATAAACTAACAATTTAAAATAATTGTAACAATTTAAGACATATTTTGAAAAATTTGAATTATTAAATATATTATGGTTTGATGAGCTTTTTATCACAAAATTTAATAATTAGAATTTTTTCACTTTTGTTATTGAATTGGAATAAATATATTTTCATTTATTTCAAGTTTCTTTTGTTTTTTAATATTTTTAAATAGATAAACTAGTACGTATTTGTAATATTTTTGAATAGATAAAGTAATTAGAAAATGGTTTTAGAATTACAAAGTTAATTTAGTTAGTTATGTCTTACGATCAAACTAATAAGATCTCTTTTATGGTTTTATGGGTATCTCATTAAATTTGAACCAAATAGGTGTAGGGTATTTCTAAGTCGGTTGCACCGACTGACTGTTTTTTTACTTGTTATTTATTATAAAATAAGATTTATAATATTTGTATTAAAAGTTATAGATAATAAAATAAATACAAATATAGAACAGATAATAATAAACTTCAGCTTTTAGAGTTCTGTGAATAACTAAATTTTATTTTTCTTATTTTATTTCTAACATTTTTCATAAACTTAAATCAAAAGCTTAAATAATTTTTAGTTAGCATTTTTAACTCCTTACAAAATAATATTAAGAAAATATTTATTTGAGTTTGTGTTGAACTTAACTAGATGTTTTAATTAGGGTATCAAATGACAGTTACGGAACAGCTATATTTTAGGTTGCCACGTTATATTATAACCTCTTAGAATTTTCCGTCTCGGAAAATATGAATCTCCGGATTATTTTACCATATCTACAACTTTATTTTTATAACTAGTTAGAACGAGCTTTAAAATTATTATTACTGCCAATATTATAAATAAGATAATTGCAAACAATAAGTAACTGATAGTATTATGTTTAAAATCAACATAGTCATTACTTTCTCTATTTTTTATATTTTCAGTTTTAAGATTTTCTAAAGTTACATTTTTTGTTTTTTTTTTTTTTTTTACATACTAAGTGGTTTATAATATAATCATTAATAACTATTTTTATTTCCTAAGTTTTTTTTTTCTTTTAAATAACAATTTATTATTTTATTTATTTTATTCTGAGATTATTAGTTACATATTCTTATTTTACTAATTTTGTTTTTTTTCTTTTTTATTTCTTTGTTATTTATTAATTTAATATATTTACTACATTATAAATTACGTTTAATTTAATTACTTTAATTTACTTTCCTTTAATTTACTTCATTACGTTAATTTACTATATTACTGTTGTTTTATTTTTTTTTTGTTTTTTTTTTTTTTTAATTTTTTGTTATTTTTTAATTTACTATATTACAGTTACAATAAACTCTCTAATTTTCTTTTTAAATAAGCTGTAGGAAGTTAAATTTTTTAATTCATCTGTTAAATTATTGTATACCCTTAAACTATTATACACGCAATTATTTTTTTTTTTCAAATAGTAAAATTTTTGATTTATTAATATTTAATGACATCCTGTTTTTTAGAAGCCACTCCTCAATATAACCCAAGTCATGTGTAATTGAATCCCTAAGTTCTTGTTCGCTACCTGAAGAATACTTTATAACAGCGTCATCAGCAAAAAGCTGTAATGATCCCTTTAGTTCTAATCTGACTATATCATCTATATAAATTTTAAATAATATCGGTCCCAAAATTGACCCTTGTGGAACACCTTTTTTTATATGTTTTATATCACTGTAGATATCATTATATCGCGTAACCTGCTTTCTATTGGATAGGTACGGTTTAATGAGATTTAATTGATTAGGTTTTAACTTTAATTGATTTAATTTGAAAAGAAGTATATCGTGATCTACGCAATCAAAAGCTTTTTGCAAGTCCAAAAATAAGCACGCTGTATACTTTCCATCATCTATACTTCTTGATATGAAGTCTGTTAGAGCTAAACAAGCAGCCGTAGTATTAGAGTTGACCTCAAATCCATATTGCTCTTTATGTAAGATGCCATTTGCATTTATGAAGTGAGTTAGCCTGCTTTTAATTATTATTTCAAAGACTTTAGAAGTAGAACTTAAAACTGAAATTGGACGATAGTTTGAGGGATTTGTTTTTCCGCCAGCTTTATATATAGGTGTAACGGTAGCAAGCTTTAAAGACTCAGGAAAACTACCTGATGCAAAAGCATTATTTATAAATTTTACTAGTATTGGGCTAATTTGATGGGAAAATTTCTTTAATATTTTAGATGATATACTATCATACCCAGTTGCGCTACCTGACTTTATTACGTCTATAGTATTCCTAACTTCTTCTATGTTAGTGGGTGTTAAAACTAAATCCTCGTAAATATTTTTTGAAAAGGATGCTAAGTAATTTTCATCAGACCCTATTGTTGAGATATTTAAGGTTTTTGTGACATCTATGAAATATGTATTCATTGAATTTGAAATTTCCAAAAAGTTGGTTATTTTAGTTTTATTGTGGTTTATTTCACTTAATACACATCTATTATCATTACTACTATTATTGTACATAATTCTTTTGTATAGGTTCCATAGTTTTCTAGAATCATTAGGGTGACTAGCTATGATATTATTATAAAAATTATTTTTAGCCTGTTTAATTTTCCTTTTTACTAAATCCCTATATTTCTCATATAGCTCTTTAACTGTCCTATCATTTGGATATTTTTTCCTGTACTTAAAAAAAGATTCACGCATTTTTATATTACGAATTATGTCAGAGTTTATCCACTCATGTTTTTTCCTTGCTTTTTTTGGTGAAATAATTTCAGTATATTTATATACTTTTCCTGATAATGCTGCTATAAAGTCATCTACATTATTATAATAAATTAAATTTTCCCATAGAGAATCATTTGAAAGTTTATCATAATTCAAAATAGTTTTTTTTAAATTAGTTTCTTCTTTAATAACTCTTAGATATGCACTTACAAAAAGCAGTTGATGGTTATACTATCAATAAGAAGTATCAGAAACATGAAAGTTGTAACTATAATCAATTAAATCTGTGCTAAAATGATCAATTATGGTTTTGGAAGTGTTACCTATTCTGGTTGCGAACCTATCGTTTAAATTATTGTACACTATAAACCCATTACAGAGTAATGTGTTCATATATTCTTTCACCTCACTACTATTTTTATCCAATAAATTAATATTAAAGTCGCCTAAAATTATGGAATTTTTATATGAATAAGTGAGATCGTCTAATTTTTCAAAAAAATCATTTATATTTGTTTGATGAGACCTATAAATACCTATTATATTAAAGTTTTGCTTTAACAATTTTACAATTAAAATATTTGAACTGTAGAAGTTTTCTTCAAATACCAAACTGCTGCTCAAATTATTAGCTACAAATATAGCAGCGCCGCCATAGGATTTTTCACGGTTAGAAAAATAGGCAGTGTACCCCGGAAGATTATAGAACTGGTTTTCTTCTTTTAGAAGCCAAATTTCAGTTAATACTATTATATGTATGTCGCAATGTGAAGTACTAATTAACACTTCTAAGTTATTTAATTTATTTCTCAAGCTTTGCATATTTAAGTAGATTATATTAAGGTTGTTTTTATAACTTAACATTCTATTTTTATCTAACCCTGTAAAATGATTAACCTTAATATTTGTTTCAATATCAAACATTATTGAAATTGATAGTATAATAATTATTTTGCATACATAACAAGAAGAAAGAATATTTTTTTAAGAAATAAAGTTTATAATATAATTTAAGAGATACTAAATTAAATTTTGAATTAATTATTAAAGTGTTATACAAACAATAATTAGTTAATACACACCCCCATTCTAATTTGGCAAATTCACATATTGGTAAAATTAATTTATTCAAGACATCTACCGATGAGATCTTAAAGTACTTTGAATTAAAACAAAACTGAAAACAATAAAATAATATCAATAATATTATATGAAAAGAGCATATCTGTTCAATAATTGATAATTTAAGAACTTGATGTATTTTACCATATTTATCTTTATATATTTCAAAAAAAAGATCATTGTTACACGTGCCACAGAATATCAGCTGCTTTATACATTTCGAAATTATTATGTTTTTGAAAAAATATTCGAAGTCTACATTAAACAATTTATATATTTGAAATTTTTTGTATGTTAATTTTAAGTATATAGTAGCATGCGTATATTTCTGATTAAAAATAAGTAAACAAGTATATATAATTAAGTATATAGTAGCACATTTCAGTATATTTCCGATTAAAAGTATTAAATAAAATGTGAATTCAATAATTATAGTGTTTAAAATTGATTTTAATTTAATAAATAATTTAATAAGGAATTTTATAATCTTTTGGAAATAGTGAACAAGAAATATTATTGAAGTGTTCGACATTTGAAATATATTAATTTTAAAGAATACTAATAATTGTATTTTATAATTAATTAAAAAATTATGTATATAAGTGCTTTTATATACAAAAAAGTTAAAATATGTTGTAAATAGTGAGTTGAAGCTGTTAACATTTAGAGATTTTAATAAATCCTTCAATGAAGTGGTAAACTCCCTGGTACATAAGATTTTAATGTGAATGGAGTTATATTGTAAGTTAAAATATAAAATTTTTTGTAAGTTAAAATATAAAATTTTTTGATTAGTACTAATATCTATATATAGGTTAGAATAAGATAATGTGTATATAGTTAGTAAAAAAGTATCAAATATTACAATTAGGTTTGTATAAAAATATTTTAAAGTTATATGTGGGTTATAAACTAGTGGATTTAATTGTATGTTTATTTGGTTAGTGTAAAAAAGTTGTAAAACTAGATATGGGTTATTAACTAGTGGATTTGTTTGTTTGTTTAAAATGTTAGTGCAAAAAATTAATAAAAATATACATAACTTATATGGTAGATAACTTATTTGTAATAAAACAAATATCATTCTGATTTTCGATTTTAAAAACTTTAGAATCTTCTGCCTTCCTGATGTAGATGATGTTATCCTTAAACCACAAGTATTTGCATTGTTGTGTTTTTTTAATCTGGCGTGCATGATAGTGTAGCTTAGATTGATACTGAGTAAGATGATGTCGAAAAAATACTTCTCAGTTTTCAGCTGAATGAACTCCCAGTTCCGAAATAAAAACGCGTTCACCCTTTTTTTTTTGTAAAATAAGTCATTTTTTGTAGACTCCGCTTTAAATTTTACCAGGTAAAGTGATTGGTTAATATTGGATTAATTATTATTTTCCTTTTTATTTTGTGTGTTATTACTTTTTTTCTTTTTAATTTCAGAAACGCTAACGATGTTTTCTCTTGGGATATTAGTCTTTAGTTTTTTCCCAATCTTCAGGAACATATCAATTGGATTTTCAATGTTTGCTGGCAAACCTGCGATGATCATATTGCATTTATTTTCATTTTGCTGCGCTTTATCAACAACGCTTTCCATTTCGTTAATTTGTTTTTCCATAATATTAATTTTGTTTTTTAGATGCGTGTTCTCATTAATAATTGTTTCATTTTTTTTTAGGAGATCATCTATTTGTTCGTTGAGGTACGCTTGCGAACGATGTACCTCACCAACCACTGATATAAGCTGCTTTAAACAACTAGCTAGTGAATCTAGCGTAAACTCATTAAGGCTTATTTTAGGTAAGTCTTCCACTGTGTTAACACTGATATCTTCTACACCCGTGATGATAAGGGACTCATTAAGATGTATTGGGCAATTATTACATTTCCAAGTAGCCGAACCAGCTTCTATAGCAGCTACTATTTCTTCAGCCACCTTGGCACATCTCACGTGAAAAAATTGCTGGCAAATCCCACTACACTGTACTGCTTTTATTTTGCCGTAGATTTTAGCTTTGCAAATTGAGTATTGTCGTGCTGCCATATTGTGTTCACCAGTAATTAATTATTATTACTACTTTAAAAATTTATTTTTTTTTTTTTTGTTTTTGTTTTTTATTTTTATAATGTTCTTTTTAATTTTATTAATTTTTTATTACTTTATTGATATATATTTTATGATTTTAATTTTTCCGCTTCAAAAATTGTGTTTTTTCTTTAAAAAATTTTTGATTAATGTCATTTTGGTTAATCCTTTAAATTTTAAATTTTTATTAAGGTTTTTTAATATTTGTATTTATATTATTTTGAATTTAAATTTATTGTTAATAAAGTTATTAGTTAATGAATTAATTAATAATTTTTCTTATACTCAAAAATATTTTTTAAATTATTTTTATCAAACTAAAATTTAAGCTGGGCATAATGTAATAACTCTCAACTTTTTCTATCATATTTATAAATTTACTATTATTAATTGTGGTTTCACAATTTCAAAATTTTATTAAATTACTTCCCTTTACAACAATTTCTTGCTTTGAACAATCGTTTTTCATTTGAGTCAAGCCAATGCATTTTATTATAATTATACCCGGTGTACAAAGTTACATGTCCCTTGGTTTGATAATAAGTTACGAGTACATTTACTTTTGTGATATTTTAGTTGATTTTTTTTATTATATTGAATTTAAAATTATATACATGTTCTTTGCTTATAATTACCTTTTCATTACCAATACTTAATTGTTCATTTTTATATCCTACACCTATGAAATACGAAAATAGCATATTAACTTTGGTATGGTGTTTGAAACCACCTAAAGGAAACCAGCTAGATATGGAAAAGTATATATATTTGTGATCAGTGTGACTTCCTCAGTCGATAAAGCCATGTCCATCCGTCCGTAGGCACGAGAACTCAAAAACTAATTGAGCTGTCTTGATGAAATTTTAACTGTAGGTTACCAGGACTTAAAGTACGGCGGGGATTGAATATAAGCGAAATCGGCCCACGGGTCCGCATTCAGGAGCTTTTAAACGTTCTAAGGGTTAACGAACATATAAAACAAGCAAAGAAACAGTCTGTCGGTGCAACCGACTTAGAAATACTCTACACCTATTTGGTTCAAATTTAATGGGAAGTTCATAAGTCATTTTAAAATCATAAAAGCTTTTAGTAGTTTGATTGTAAGACATGGCTAACCAAATTTATTTTGTAATACTAAAAACATTTTCTAATTATTTTATCAATTCAAAAATATTAGCAGATCTTACTAATTTATCTATTTAAAAATATTAAACAACAATTAAAGTTGAAATAAATGGATTTGTAAAATGCAATTAAACTTTTATCCAACTCAATAAAATTTTATACACTTGCAGCAATTACTCCTTTTCAGTATTTTTAACTGTAGTGCATTTACTGTTGAATGATTTAGTACCCTTGGTTAATTATTTCAATTTTCAATAATTTTTAAATTTATTCTCTTAATTAACTTATTTATTAATGTTCTATATAATTAAACTCAAAGTTACTCGAAAGAAATATTAATTTGTAATAATATAAATATAAAAGTTTATATAATTTCATGGTTTGTAATGTTAGTTAAAACCATTAATGCTTTCATTAATCAAAATATGCAATAAATGTATATCTAAAATAAAATGATAAATTTAGAACTGTTCATATAATTAATTTTAATACAAAAATAAATTTTACAACTGAAGTATCGTACACTATTTCTTAATTATATATTGCCTCCTATAGTAATAATTCATTTTACTATAGGCAATATATAATTAAGAAATAAATTAAATTTCGTCGTTTATTAAAAAAATATTTCGTTTTAATTTATAAAATATAATACACAATATGTTTAATAGTAAAACTCTTAGCCTTTTAAAAATAAAAAAGTGTTAAAAAAGAGTGGAAATAGCAAATAGTGTATCAACTTTGATTTTTTTTATCTTTTTTAATTTCGAATATATTAAGTTTTAAGGTCTTGGGAGTAGTGGGGGTGGTACTTCCAGAATCCGAATCCGACAAGTTATTACTAGTAACCTGGAATATATATTTCATCAAAATAGCGTAATTAGATTCTGAGTTTTGATGTTTTTAAGATATACGTTTGTTAGCTTTTGAACTTTTTAAAGGTTCCAGAACCCGAAACCATGATACGATTTCGCCCATATGCAGTCCCAGTCATAGTTTCAAAACTAGTTAACTCTTGTACACAATTGGATTATTTTATTATTATATTATTGGACTATTACTTTTGTACCACAGGATTATTACTTTTGTATTTCAATTGTTTCCAATTTTCGAGGACACGTTAGAAAATAAGGATAACTCAACAACTAATGGCGCTACCTTCATGAAATTTGTGCTGTAGGTTAGTAGTAATGGGACTATGGCGGGGATTGTGTGCGGTCGAGATCGGAACATGAGTTCGGATCCTAGAAGTTTTTGATAGAATTTAGGCCAAACAAGCATAATTCCAAAAAGCGAATTCCAAATGAAGATAGAAGCTTCAAATTTGGTATCAGTGTGCTTGTTCAAATGTCCTTAAAGTCCTTCAAGTTTAGGACCAACTGGAGTAGTGGGTCGGGAGCATCCACACAGTTCTGCAGACCTTAAAGCATATGGTTAAAATTAACAAAACAAGTAGCTTAAAATTAATATAGAATTTTCCAATTGCGTATAAGGGTTCACTAGTATTGAAAGAACAGCGCGGACTGCATATAGGCAAAATTCGACCATGGGTTCGGATCCTGGAACTTTTTTATCGAATTTAGACCAAATGAGTATAATTCAAAAACCAAACAAAATAGAAACTCCAAATTTGGTGTCAGGCTGTCTCTTCCTATTCCCTAAGTGTCCTCGAAAATTGTAACCAATTGGAGTAGTGGGTCGGGAACCATCCACATAGTTTCGAAGACCTTAAAGCATATCTTCGAAAATAATAATGACAGTAACTTCAACCAAATGTAGAAGCTTAAAATTTGGCACAAGGGTGTTTTTTATCATTTTCTACATGTTCCCTTAATTTATGATCAATTGGAGTGGTGGTTCATGTAACTCTCTTAGATCTGCCGAGGTTTGAAGGCTTATCTTCGAAATGAATAAAAAAAGAAACTTAAATTAAGATAGAACGTTCCAATTGTGTACAAGGATTAAATTGTATTGAAAGTATGACGTTAACTGCATATGGGCGGAATCGGACCATTGTTTCGGGTTTTGGAACCTTTAAAAAGTTCAAGGGCTAACAAACATATATTTTAACAAGTAAAGAAACAGTCAGTCGGTGCAACCGACTTAGAAATACCCTACACCTATTTGGTTCAAACTTAAGGACATATCCATAAGTCATTTTAACACCATAAAAGCTGTTATTAATTCGATCGTAAGACATAGCTAACCAAATTAACTTTATAATACTAAAAACATTTTCTAATTACACTATCTATTAAAAAATATTACAAATTCTTACAAATTTATCTATTTAAAAATATTAAAAAACAAACAAACTTGAAATAAATGAAAATATATTTATTCCAATTCAATTACAAAATGAAAAAATTCTAATTATTAAATTTTGTGATAAAAAGATAATTGAAGCATAATATATTTAATAATCCAAATTTTTCAAAATTGCAATTATTTTAAATGGTTAGTTTATATACCTAATATAAAAGCTTATAAACGCAAAATATGCAATAAATGTATTTCTAAAATACAATTACAAATTTACACCTTTTCATATAATTCATTTAAATATTCAAATAAATTTTACATAAATGCAGCAAGTACCTTTGAACATAGCTGAACCACTACAATTAAGTCTAGATTTCGGAGACACATAGGACGTAGGAAATATATTCTTTGGCTTTGAAATTAAACTCGACCAGAACCAATTCCCATGGTACTTTTATTACTAGTAACCTAGAGTTTAAATTTCATCAAAATACCGGCATTATTTTTTGAGTTATGGTGTTTTTAAGATATATGTTTTTTAGTCCTTAAATTTGTCAAGGGTTCCAGAACCCGAAACCATGGTACGATTTCGCCCATATGCAGTCCCGTCATACTTCCAATACTAGTTAACCCTTGTATACAATTGGAACGTTCTATCTTAATTTTAAGTTACTAGTTTTATTAATTTCGATGATAGACTTTTACACATTTGGGGGGTCTAAGAGAGGTCCTGAACCATCAGTCCAAATGATCCCAAATTAGGGGGGCATGGAAGAAATAGTAAAGAACACCCTGGGCCAAATTTGAAGCTTTTACATTTGTTTCAAGTTACTATTTTTGGTAATTTCGAAAATATGCTTTAAGGTCCTCGGAACTGAGTGGCTGGTCCCCGACCCACTAGTCCAATGGGGACCAAATTTCAAAGACACTTACGCAATAGGAAGGGACACCCTGATACCAAATTTGGAGGTTATATCTTCATTGGTTTCGGAATTACGCTAGTTTGGCCTAAATTCGATCAAAAAGTTCTCAGTTCCGAACCCATTGTCCAATCCTCACCGTACGTAATCACCGCCGTAGTTTCATTACCAATAACCTACAGCACAAATTTCATGAAGATAGCCTCATTAGTTGTTGAGTTATCGTGATTTTTAATATATGTTCGTTATCCCTGACACCGACTAAAAGATCCAGAATCCGAACCCATGGGCTGATTTCGCCCTTATACAGCCCGCGCTTTACTTATAGTACTAGTTAACCCTTGTACACAATTTGAACGGTCTATCTTAATTTTAAGTAACTATTTTTAGTAATTTCGATTATAAGCTTTTACAACTTGGGAGGTCTGAGAGGGGTACTGAACCACCTCTCCAATTGATCCCAAATTAAGGGAACACGCAAGAGATAGTAAAGAACACCCTTGTGGCAAATTGGAAGCTTCTTCATTTTTTCAAGTTGTTATCTTTATTAATTTTAAAGATATGCTTTAAGGTCTTCGGAAATGTGTGGCTGGTCCCCGACCCAGTACTCCAATGGGACCCAAATTCCCAAGACACTTAGGAAATAGGAAGAGACACCCTGATACCAAATTTGGAGGTTCTATCTTCATTGGTTTCGGAATTATGCTCGTTTGGCCTAAATTCGATCAAAAAGTTCTAGGTTCCGAACCCATGGTCCAATGGTCCATGGACCTTACGCAATCCCTGAAGTAGTTTCATTACCAATAACCTACAGCACAAATTTGATGAAGATAGCGTCATTAGTTGTTGAGTTTTCGTGATTTTTTATATATGTTCGTTAGCCCGTCGATCGATTAAAAGGTCCAGAATCCGAACCCATAGGCCGATTTCGCCCATATGCAATCCCCGCCGTACTTTCAGTCCTAGTAATCTACAGTTAAAATTTCATCAAGATAGCTCCATTATTTTTTGAGTTATCGTGCCTACAGACGGACGGACAGACGGATGGACGGACATGGCTATATAGACTCAGGCGGTCACCCTGATCACAAATATATATACTTTTCCATAGCTAGCTCGCTTCCTTTAGGTGGTTACAAACACCATACCAAAGTTAATATACCCCTTTACCTATTCTATAGGTGTAGGGTATAAAAACACCATAATTCAAAAACTAATGACGCTATTTTGATGAAATTTAAATTCTAGGTTACTAGTAATGAAAGTACCATGGGAATTGGCTCTGGTCGAGTTCGGACAATCAGTTCGGACTCTAGAAGCTTTAGATCGAATTGAGGCCAAACAAGTATAATTTCGAAATCAAAGAAGATAGATCCTTATATTTGGGGAACAGGTGTTTCTTCTTATTTGTTTTGTGTACATGAAATTTTAGATTAAATCGAATAGCGGTTTGTATACCATATCTACTACCCTCAAGACCTTAAAGATTATATTCGAACTTAATAAAGATAGAAACTTCAAATTTGATTCACTATTTCCGTTCTTATTTAATACTTTTATATTTTTAAAAGGCTAAGAATTTTACTAAAAACATATTATGTATTATAATTTATAAATTAAAAACACAATATTTTTTTAATAAACGACGAAATTTTTTTAATTTTTGTTATATCATATCTATATTTTATTGATATACATATATATAATTAAGAAATTGTGTACGATACTTAGTTGTAAAATTTGTTTTTATATTTAAATAAATTATGTGAAGAATTCTAAACTTGTCATTGTATTTTAGAAATACATTTTTTGCATATTTTGACTATTAAATTTTGTGATAAAAAGCTAATGAAAGTATAAATGTTCAAATAATTAACATTAAAACCCATCAAATTATATAAAGTTTTATATTTATATTATTATATAAGAAGTAATTGCGGCATGTGTGTAAAATTTTATTGAATTGGATAAAAAGTTTTAAATACCTATGTAATTTTGTAATTGCATTTTATGGTGTTTTTAAACGCCAAGTTTCACCTTCACATGGTCCCTCCTGTTACGCTGAGCAACCCAAATTGAAAGATCAGGTACCCAACCCTGGTGGAGTACATGGGTCGGCAAACAAACAAAACTAGCGGTTTCCTTGGGCTACTCCGACATTTCGACTTAAAGGTCAAGGAAATAAACGTAGCGTCTGACCTATAGTAGGCGGCTACAAACAGCGTCTGAACCCTATGCTAAGGGCGGCTGATTTATAAAGATGAAAAACTACCGGAAATCCTTCAGAAGGCAATGAGAAACCACTGAAGTAACATCTTAAGAAAATCACATTATGCAAGTACAACCAGAAATAAGGCCCTCAGTCTCCGGCATTACGAGGGTGCTAAGAATCCCCGGAGGTAAAACAAAAAAAAAAATATAAATTGGTACTTGGAATGTACGTAGTCTTTATGAAAGTGGTAAACTAACAAACACTATACAAGAAATGAGTAGATTACAAATAAGTATACTTGGTGTATCGGAAACATGGTGGCCAGATTCCGGGAAATGTAAAACAACAGGTGGAACAATATATTACTCCGAAAATCAAAACAAAGATCATAGAAATGGAGTCGGTATAATTATTTCTGATAAAATAGAAAAAAGCATAATTGGCTTCATACCCAACTCGGATAGAACTATGATGATTAAAATATGTGCAAAACCCGTAAACCTGAATATAATTCAAGTATATGCACTAACGGCAGATAAATCTGATGAAGACGTTGAATCTTTTTATTGTGAAATCGAAGAACTTATGAAACAAACAAAAAGGCATGAGATTAACATCGTTATGGGAGACTTCAATGCCAAAATAGGAAGTGGTAAAGTAGAAAATATTGTTGGACCCCATGGTTTAGGCACCAGAAACCCGAGGGGTGACAGACTAGTTTAATTTTGTTCAGAGCAAGAACTTAAAGCCATGAATACATGGTTTTCTTTACCACCTCGCCGATTATACACATGGAAATCCCCACAAGATAACGATCAAAACATAATCCGAAACCGAATCGATTTTATTTTAATAAATAAACGATACAGTACATCAGTGTCAAGAGTTTCAACGTATCCAGGTGCCGACGTCCCATCAGACCCCAACTTGCTGCTATCGCAAGTCAAAACCAAACTAGCAGTAGCGAAAAAATCAACACGGAAAAAACATTTATATCTAGGAAAATTAATGGATAACTCTAGCAAAACTGTAATTGCAGAAGAACTTAATAATCAAATCACATCTCTCATCAGAAACAACAACGTGAACAATTTAGGTGGACATGAATTGTGGAACCGAGTGAAGAACACAATGAAAAATGTAGCTTCAACCAAGCTGGGACCACGAACATATACACCGAAGCAGAAGTGGATGACAAATGAGATTTTAGATTTAATGAATCAGAGACGTTTCTATAAAAACACCGGAAATGGTGACCACTATAAGCGCCTGCAAAACATAATAAGATCAAAAATTAGAGCAGCAAAAAACACAGTGGCTAAACTCACAATGTCAAGAAATTGAAAATTTACAAAACTTACATGACGATTTTAATCTTCATAAAAAAAGTTAAGGAAGCTGCTGGAGTTTATCGTAAGCAAATATATTCGAATCTAGTTGACAGAAATAACCAAATAATCCTGGATCCAGGCAAGAAAAAACAAGTTTGGGAAGAATACATAGCAGAGTTATTCAATGATCTAAATAGAACCGAAGTCCACACTTTACCACAAGCAACACTCTCAGGTCCGCCGATAACAAAAGATGAGATCAGGAAAGCTATTACAACAGCAAAAAATAATAAAGCTACTGGCCCTGATGAATTACCCACAGAAATTCTTAAATTAATTGATGATGACAATTTAACCATCTTAGAAAGAATTTTTAACCAAATCTATGATACGGGAATATACCCAGAAGAATGGCTTAAATCAACATTTATTACGCTGCCTAAAAAAGTAAATGCAAAAAAGTGTAGTGACCATCAGCTTATAAGCTTAATGAGCCATGCATTAAAGATCTTTTTAAAAATTATTCACTTCCGAATCTACAAGAAATGTGAAAGTACAATTAGTAATACACAATTCGACTTTAGAGCAGGTCTTGGTACTCGAGAAGCTCTCTTCGGCCTCCAAGTTTTGGTTCAAAACTGCCGAGACGTTCATAAGGATATTTTTCTCTGTTTCATAGACTATGAAAAAGCTTTTGACCGCGTTCAACATAATAAACTTATGGAGGTTTTGAGTAAAATTAATATAGATCAAAAAGAAATTCAGTGTATCAAGAACTTGTATTGGAACAAAAAAGCCTATGTAGTTTCAGAAAACTTCATTACAATAGACGTTGAAATTAGAAGAGCAGTACGGCAAGGCTGTGTATTGTCACCCTTACTTTTTAATTTGTACTCCGAGGCTATATTTGAGGAAACAGTACATAACACAAATATTGGAGTAAAAGTAAATGGGGTTAATATCAACAGCATGCGATACGCAGATGATTCAACATTAATTACCGATAATATAACTGAACTTCAAGAACTTATAAATTCAGTAAGCGACCGCAGCAGACTTTTCGGCTTAAATATTAATATCGCTAAAACCAAGTTTATGGTTATTTCTAGAACCAACACATTCAACAGCGCAACATTAACCATAAATGGCACCATAATTGAACGAGTTTCAAGTTTTAAAAATCTAGGATGTTGGCTAAATGAAAACTGGAACTCAGATATTGAAATAAAATGCCGAATTGAATATGCTCGTAGCAGTTTTGTAAAATATAAAAAAGTTTTATGCAACCGTGATATCAATCTCGAAACAAAAATCCGGTTTGTTAAATGCTACGTGTGGTCCATACTCCTCTATGGTATGGTAGCGTGTACTCTAAAAATAACGACCATCAATAAGCTTGAAGCATTTGAAATGTGGATATACCGTAGAATATTGAAAATATCATGGATAGATCGAGTGAGCAATAGTGAGGTTCTAAGTAGAATAAATAGAGACCGTGAGTTGTTATTAACAATCAAGCGTAGAAAAACATCTTATCTAGGTCATATAATGCGCAATGACAAATATTATATTCTACAACTGATTCTGCAAGGTAAAATTGAAGGCAGAAGACGTGTCGGCAGAAAGCAAATGTCGTGGCTTAGAAACATCAGACAATGGACGGGCCTCCAAATGGTGGGAGAATTAATGCACGCAGCACAAGATAGAGAGAGCTTCAGAAATGTGATCGCAGACATCCAGTAGTGGATAAGCAGCTAAAGAAGAAGATTTTACGAATCCATTTATTTCAAGTTTATTTATTGTTTAATATTTTTAAATAGATAAATTAGTAAGAATTTTTAATATTTTTGAATTGATAAAATAATTAGAAAATGTTTTTAGTATTATAATAAAGTTAATTTTGTTAGCTATGCCTCACGATCAAACTAATAAAAGCTTTTATGGTTTTACAATGCCTTATGGACTTCTCTAAATACAGCAAATAGTTGTAGGGTATTTTTAAGTCGGTTGCACGACTGACTGTTTCTTTACTTGTTGTAATTTGGAAATGGCAAAATGAGAGCGTTTAAATATTTTATTTTAGAGAATTCTGGTATAAGAATTACAAAAATTATAAAATTTAATTTTTTAAAATTACACTATTTCAAATAAATGTCAAAATATTTATTGTAATATTGAATGTTTGTATTTCAGCTATAGGTAATATATATAAAATGCTAGGTAAAATATTGACTTTTATTTTTTATTTCTTCAATTGAGTTCGTTAGTGGTGATTAATTACTATTGTTTGTTTGACTGATCAACTAATTGTTTAATATTTGTATTTAAATTTTCTAAATAACCTTAGGTTTCGCTTGCATTTTCAGATGCATTGTAAAAGACCTCTTTTACTTGTATAATATTTTAATTTTATTTTCTAGTAAATTAAAATTTGAATCACTATAATTAAGTGATTTTTTCTTTATATTTGTTTTTAAAATATCAAGTACGTTTTCAAATTCTCTTAAATCTATAATATGTAAAAATTTAGAATAACTGTCTAATATAAGTTTTTCTTCCAGTTTTAATGCAGAATATCCATGTTCGCTGTATATTGGTGTAATTTCCGCTTTTTGAACTACATTGATAATTATCCAGCAAGAGGTTAGAAGAATAATCAAGCGAATCATTTCTGAAAAAAAAATTAATTTGATGTTTATATTTGCGGAAATCAATCGGTTTTAGTTTTATGGTTGAATGAATAGTATTGTTATATGAGTAATTGTTTATTAAGGGTGCCGTGAAGCCTCTCTTTATCGCTGTTGCTTGCTTTTGATCCACCAGTAGTTTTATGAAAGTTGATACAATTTTCTTTTAAAAATAAGTCAACTAAATTATGGACTATAAACGTTTCTCCGTCAAATAGAATCTATTCATTTTACCCAAGTTTTGAAGTCTTTGTTTAATGCAATCTAAAATAGAAATCCGGTTCCGGTCGTTTAATTTATGAATGTCGTACTTTGAAAACTTATCTATAGTTGTCAAATCGTCAAACTGTTTTGGTACATCAGAAATTTTGGAAGGAATTTTAGCAGGATTTCTATAGTGCTTCGCTATATTACATACTTCGCAATTGTTTATATTTTAACTAATTTCGACTAAAAGATTAGAATAATAGTATTTTGTTTATATTTCGTCAAAAACTTCGTTTATTCTGCGGTGATTTTTGCGTAAATGTTCGTTTATGGTAATCGTAAGTATCTCGTTTCTATCTGTTATATCTGTCAGTTTAATGGGAGATTTGAGGAATTTTATGGCCTTTTATTTTAGAAATTGGAAAAACATGTGCAACCTTTTGGTAAAGATTTTGGAATTATAAAAATAATTGTGTATTACAGCAAAAATACACATTAATGTTTTGTTTCATGACCATAATTTTTTCTACCATAATTTGTTTCATGATTTTTAGGAGACGATGGGCTCTGAACCCGTATTCTCGATCATGAAACAAATCTTTACGATCTAGATATTTCAAAAGCTTATAGTTTATAACTTTTTCCAATACTTTGCAAAGGATCGAAGTAATAGCAATAGGTCGGTAGTTAGAGGGATCGCCTTTATGGCCTTTTATGGCCTTTTATTTTAGAAATTGGAAAAACATGTGCAACCTTCTATTGAGTAGGATAAATACCCGAAGTAAAGGAAAAATGGAAAAGATTGCGCAGAGGTTTTGAAATGGAGGTATATGTGTTTTTGCGGACGGTAGTTATAATACCGTCCGGACCGGCTGATTTTTTAATATTAGGAATTTTCAAGATTTATATCACTGTTCGCGTCCTAAAGTATATTCTAACAAAGGAGCAGCCAACTTCTGGAATAGATGGAGGTGTTTGAGTTGACTGAGACAGTGGCGAGTAAGAAGCGAACTGTTTGCCAAACAAATTTGCCTTTTCTTTTGAATCTGGTACTATGTGGTTATTTATATCAACATGAGGAAGAAAAGAAGACCCGCTATTGTCTTCTTTTAATTTTTTTGCAAAAGTCTAAAAGGATTTGTTATTCGTGGGCATGTGTATTAGCTTTCGTTTCAACCTTTGGTTGAACAAGAATTTTTGCTTGTTGATAACTCTCTTGCTTCTGTTGCAAACCACTATATAGCTGGCCTTGTGAGCCTCCAAAACACTGTCCCGGTACTTTTTGAAGACTTCCTCTTTTTTTTTAATGGCATCTTTACAAGTACGATTGAACCAAGTTTTGGGTTTTTACTTAATATATTTCATGAAGTGAGGTAAATAATCTCATTCCAAGTAGAATAATTTCACTAATCGCATTTGCAGCAAAAACGACATTCTCACCACTGGTGACCAATCAAAGGTTTTGTAAAAATTATGTAGATCTTCCCAGTTAGCATGGTTATAATGCCATATTAATTTTTTGGGAAGGGGCCTTTGGTTTGACACCGAACCTGCCTGGAAGCTTGTATTGAACAAACAATGATCAGAGCCCCATAGGGTGCAACCAACTGAAACCACATCCTTTTCAGAAATATGTTTCAAAAATTCAAAAAAAAAAATTTAAAAGAACCACCACAAATTTTAAAACACTAACACTAAATTTAAAAATATAGAAAAAATTATGGAAAATTAAGTGAAAGTAAAGAAAATTAAGTTAAGTATTAGAAAAAAAAATTTTTTATTTAAATAATTCCAGAACAAATTTTATTTTAATAAAACCGAAATCCGTGTTATTACACCAAACGTTGAATACGAAGTTTAACATATTAACTTTCCACATTTATTCAACTGTAGAGAAAACGCTAATTGTGCTGAATTTTGCCATCAGATACCTTTGCTGTCGTATCGATTCAATGACTGAAAACGATGGTAACGAAATTATCATATGGGATGAAGAAAATAAACATACTGAATTTAATATACAATCCGATTTAGAAGATTACTGTAAAAATTATGTATAAATTTTAGCGGAAGCTTGTACAAAATTTGGAAAACTTATATTGGAAGAAAGTAATGTGTAACTTTCATTTTAATTTTCTTTCAAATAATTTAGTTTTCAATTACTTAAATACCAAAAATTGGATACATATTTACAAAAATACAATCAAAAATTGCTCTTCAATGGTTAATTTAGGAAGAAGATCAATATTTGTCATGTCGGTGAACAAGAAGAAGCAATTTCAAACGGTTAAAAGTAGATGGAATTTATTGGAAGCAAAGCCAATTTTTGAATTTCATGAATGCTACTACCACGGTTATTCAAAATGCTTTCGTTATAAGCGTAACAAGTATATAGGGAAGTATGAATATGATAAAATGGAGACTGCAAAAACAGAGCTATTAAAATCATTTGGATACGAAGAAATTGAGATGTGGGAGAGCGATTTAAGACAACAGTTAAAAGAAAAAGAAGATTATTTATTAAATCATCTAGAATCTAGATGAACAGGAACTACAGTTTTGCACTATAAAACTAGGGAAGAAGAAAAAATAATATTTATTGATATTTGCTCATTATATCCCTTTATGTGTAAATATGGTAAATTCCAAATAGGACATCCAGTTGTTATAGTTAGCCACGAAAATGCTCGAACTTGATTTAAAAAAAATCGAAGGATTAATTCGTTTAAAATTATAAATCATCTGTATATTATTAAAGTTCTCTTGGTAAACTAGAAAAAAGTGTTTTATAATATGATTTGGAGTTGAAAGGTACATAACAGAATTTGTAAGTGGAGGACCTAAATATTGTAGTTATAAGATCTATTCTACTAATCTCAAACTAGTTATATAATCTATTCTACTAAAACATTAAGTTATCACAGTACCTAAAATTAGAACCTAAGAAATAAAAGCTGAAAAAACAAAATTCAGTGAAGATTATTCTTCTGTAACTTTTGGTTTTCTAAAGAAAAAATAAAGTATGAAATAAAAACCTGCAAACTTTATTTAATTATTTGCATTATACGTAGTAGTTAACAATAACATACCTCTAAAAAGCATAAGACTAAATAATGTGCATGAACATTCCAAATATATTTCAATTACATATTCAATATTTTATATATATAATGTTTACAATAATTAAATTAATATGACATGATATGATATAAAAATTAAGTGGCTTATTGTTTTTAATTTTACAGTTAATTTTAATTATAATTTATTACAGTTTTAAGTTTCACAATTCTTTATTATATTATTTGCATTGTATATCGCAAATTTACATAGTAGAAAGTAATTTACATAAACAAAATAATAATTATTTTTTAATTATATGAAATAGTAACATAAATATACTATACTATCAACAAGATCTTTGGAATTATTTGTTCGCCGTGAAAACTTTTTATTTACATTTATATATGTTACTATACTATAACAATATCATTGCATTTACATATTTTATATTATCTAGTTTAACCAAGTTTTTACAACACCACTTTAGTTCATTACACTTACTTGTTATGAATAATCTAGTTTATCTTCTACATTGTTTGAAAACACCGTTAAAACCATATTTATACTGTAGAATATAAACAGGCCATTAAAATTTTGATCCTGAATTTTTGCCATCAGTGAGATCTCTAAAAGAACCTAACAGTAAAATGCAACGGTGGCAAATAAAACTGGAAGACTACAATTTGAATTAGAATACATAAAAGGGAAAAAGAACCAAATCATTGATGAACTATTAGTAGAGTAGATAAAAAGAGTGTAGTAGAGTCTGTGTAAACTCTGGGATACCCATTTGACCGTCATATAGACATGATATTATACGGTTAATTACTTTTGAAAAAATTTTAAATACACAACTTATTAAGCCTTCAGTTATGAACAAAATTTCAACCATGCAACTTTATTATGTAAAGAATAATGTAGATATAAAAGATGAAGTTATATGGCAACCACTCGAATCCACTGCAGTAGACCAACCAAATTTTCTACTAACTTTGGCCATACAACAAAACTATTTTTGGAAAAATTCCAGACACCCAGCTTTATTAGGTATTGGGTAATGCTCATAAAAAAGAAGAAGTTGTATGGCAGCTATTCGAGCCCATTGAACTACCCCAACAAAATAGCTTTTGGCAAAATTTCAAAGATCCAGCCTTACCATGTTTAGAGTTATTATCATATAATAAAGTGACGAAAAAAAAAAAGGGTTTTTAAAAAAGCCCATTTTCAAATTATATTGTATTACATACTGAGTTTAATTTTGGAAATATACACACTGGTGATTAAGTTACTACTTACTTATAAAATTCACTGCTAACAGTAAATTTTTAATTTTAAAGTTCTAATAGCCCTTCAATAAGGAACGTTGCCAAATTTCTCAAGGATCTAACTTCATCTAGCCACCCCTTTTTTAGGTTCTGGGAATTTAATTGTGAATTCTACAAAAACCTGGAATTTTCCTTATAATTCAGCTATCTAAGCAAAAATGGGTAAAACTAAGAAACACTTCTTCAATTTAAGGAACCGCTTTTAAATTTAATAAAAACCTTCAACATATGTTGATGGTAAATTTTAGTACTGTATGGCAACCTTAATTGTCTTTTAAAATTTTATAAAGTTTATAAATTAACCAGCTTTGCCGTTTTCAGATTGAAAATACACATAACAGAATTCTTGTTATAACAATTTAAATATAGGGCTTTTTCCAAATTTGGGAGGCTGTAGCTCCGTAGCGGGTGGAGTTACAGAAAAAAGTTTTTTTAAATACCTATCCGTGGTTAAAAATTTCTTTACTCTATTTTAAACGGTGTAAAAGTTTTTGTAAACATACGGACGGACGGACGAACAAAGATAAGCTATTTAGGCACATTTTTACAAAATTTTAAGAAAATGAGCTAAAATTAAATTATGTGGCAGCTACTCGAACCCGTAGAGCAAAATGCTGAATTTCAATAACAATGACGGTTGTTGCATAAAAACGAATTTCAAAATCCTAACTCCTTTAATTTTACCCTACACTTTTGAAATAAGAAAAGGGTATATTAACTTTGGTATGGTGTTTGTAACCATTTAA
The DNA here is from genome assembly GCA_963082915.1 of Dolichopus griseipennis. Lineage (NCBI taxonomy): Eukaryota > Metazoa > Arthropoda > Insecta > Diptera > Dolichopodidae > Dolichopus > Dolichopus griseipennis. Next base: position 147,707,724 of record OY720441.1, on the reverse strand, counting down.
AGGAAGCGAGCAATACATTGAAAAATACATATACAGATCAGCGTGACCTCCTGAGTCGATATAGCCATATTCGTCCGTCAGTAGGCACGATAACTCAAAAACTATATCTTATCTTGATGAAATTTTAACTGTAGGTTACTAGTACTTAAAGTCCATGGGTTCGAATTCTGGACCTTTTAATCGTTCTAAGGGCTAACGAACATATATAAAAAATAACGATAATACCAAAACTGTAAGTTACTAATAATGAAATTACGGCGGGGATTGCGTTTGGTTGAAATTCGAAGGTTCGGATCCCAGAACTTTTTGATCGAATTTAGGCCAAACGAATAAAATCCGAAACCAATGAAAATGGAACCGGCAAATATGGTATCAAGGTGTCTCTTCCTCTTTCCTTAGTGTCCTTGAAATTTAGGACCAATTGAAGTAGTGCTTCGGGGAGCATTCATACAGTTCCGAAGCATATCATCGAAATTAATAGAAATAGTAACTTAGAATTAAGATAGACTTTCCCATTGTTTACAAGGGTTAGCGGAAGATAACTGTATATGGGCGAAATCGGACGGCTGGGATTGCGTGCGACCGAGATCGAAATCTGGGTTTGAATCCTAGAACTTTTTGATCGAATTTAGGCCAAACGCACATAATTCCGAAACAAAGGACCTTAAAATTTGGGACCCAAGTGTTTTTTTCCTATTAGCTTTGTGTCCGTAAAATATTGAGTGAATTGGAATAGTGGTTTGCGTACCACCCCCATTATTCACAAGACCTTATAGCATATATTCGAAATTAAAAAAGATAGTAACATGAAATAAATATAGAAGCTTTAACTTTGGTATAAAGGTGTTTTTAATTGAAGTCGTAGTTCAGGTACCACCTAAGAAATCCCAAAGTTGAAAAGCTTAACTTCGAAATTCATAAAGATAGAAACTTTAAATTTGATACACAAGGCTTCTTTCCTATTTTCGTTCTTATTTAGCATTTTGATTTTTTAAAAGGCTAAGAATTTTACCATATTATGTATTATCAGTAATAAGAAGTCTCATCAGAATATTTTTTCAATTTTTACATCGAGGATGCGTACGGTTGCGGGAAAAAATAAAATAAAAAAGCATTCTCTTATTCTCTTTAAAATTTTTTATTTTACTTTTCCTTTTTTTTATTAGTGGTTAATGGTTGGAACTTTGGATAGTGGCACAATACAAAGAACAATGTTCTATAGAGATCTGTACACGTATGTATAGAAAATATTATATTCGTTTCGTATAAAGTTAAATTAGAATAGAATTATTTTATTTTCTTTTTCTTTATTAATATTATGGCTCAAATAAAGGAAAAAGTTATAATGGTAGGAGATTTCAATATAAACTGGTTAAATAATAATGATAACACATTGATGAAATCATAAAAAAGTATTTGAAATATAAAAAAGACAGTTTTTTAGTAAAAATATGTAGGAATGATATTATGACTACATACTACAACTGTGATACAAATATAAAAGCAGGCAAATTTAGTCTAAGTCTAAAGGAGATTATAGGAAATTTTTTTGTTACAAAGCCTATAAAAGCACTGGATTATGGGTGGTTTACAAATGAATTAAGAATTTTAAAAAATTATAAAAATTCACAATACAAAATTGCAGTATGGTCTAATAACGGTAATGTGGATTGAAATAATACAAAATTTTGAGGAATCAATATAAAAATTAATTAAATAAAGGGGAAAATAAATTTATTAGGGATAAAATTGAAAGTTCACAAGACCAAAAGACAATGTGGCGTAATATTAAGTCGTATGTATTGAACAACAAGTATAATGATATTAACGGAATAGTTTTTGGTAATGAAACAATAAATGAAAAAAAAATGTTAGTGGAAAAATTAAATAAGTTCTTTATTAAAAGCATAAGTCAAATACATGATAATATCCCATATGTGCAATATATAAATATGGTAGGCCAATGCCACCAAATTTTTAAACATAAAGCAATTACACTTAATGATCTAAGGGAAGTACTAAAAAAGATGAATAAAATGAAGGATAGCAACTTTATAAATGCTAGAACTATAGCAGATGCAATTGATTTAATAGGTCCAAATTTAGTATCGATCATTAACAGTTCATTTCAAAATGGATGTTTTCCAGCGATATGGAAAGAAACAGTCGTGATTCCAGTTGCAAAGAAAAGAAATTCTAAGAAATGTGAAGATCTTCGCCCTATTAACACATTAATGACAGAAGCGAAAATTATAGAGAAAATTGTGTCTAATGAATTACAAGAATATTTATGTAAATATAACATAATTTCAGAAAACCAATCAGGATTTAGAAGTGATCACAATTGTGAATCTTTGCTAAATTTAATAATTGCAAAATTGAAAATGGCAACGCATGATAAAAAAACAGCTATAACAGTTTTTCTAGATTTTCAGAGAGCTTTTGAAATGGTTGATAGGAGTATCTTGTTAAAGAAATTTCCGTGTTATGGTATTTCTGGTATGGCATATAAATGGTTTGAATCGTATCTTAAAAACAGAGGACAAAAAGTTAAAATAAGTCAAACAGTATCGAAAAGCTTAGAAGTCTCGATTGGAGTACCACAAGGTAGTATTTTAAGAGTGCTCTTATATTTAATATATGTAAAAGATATGGAAAAAGTTATTCAACATTGTAAACTAGTTCTATTCGCGGATGATGCCCTACTGTATGTATCTTGTGAAAATATTGACCAAAACATTAATTTTATAAACAAAGATTTAGATAACATAAATAAATGGTGTAAGATGAAGAAGTTGAAATTAAACTTAAATAAAACAAAATGTATGATTATTAATGGTACCTATAATAGTGATTTAAAAATTGATAATGAAAAAATTGCGACAGTTGAAGAAATTAAATATTTGGGAGTAAAAATAGACAATAAACTTAATTTTAAAATCCATGGATTATATACGTGTTCGAAAATAGCAAAAAAGATCTACTGTTTTTCAAAAATAACATAAATAAATAATAAATTTGAATCAAAAAATTATGATTAATGTTCTTGTAATTGTATTTACGATGAAACAAGGCTCGTATCCAGCGTATTAATGTAATAGACTCGTATATGTTCAAAATGTTCATAATTATAGTCTTAGAAATGTTTTAGATTTTAGATTAAATTTTTTCAAAATTGCAATTATTTTAAATTGCTAGTTTATGTACCTATTAGAAAAGCTTATAAACGCAAAATATGCAATAAATGTATTTCTAAAATATAATTACAAATTTAGAACTTTTCATATAATTCATTTAAATATGACAATAAAATTTACATAAATGCAGCAAGTAGCTTTGAATATAGCTTAAGTATTGTACACAATGTTTTAATTATATATTACCTATGGTAATAATTCAATAAAATATATGATATAATAAAAATTAAAAAAAGGAATTTAATCGTTTATTAAAAAAATATTTTGTTTTTAATGTATAAAAAATTATACAAAATATGTAAAATTCTTAGCCTTTTAAAAATATAAAAGTGTTAAATAAAAACGAAAATAGAAAAGAACCCTCGTGTATCAAATTTAAAGTTTATATCTTCATAAATTTCGAAGATAAGCTTTTTAATTTTGGGATTTCTTATGAGCCACCTGAACCACCACTACAATTAAGTCTAAATTTCAGGGACACATAGCAAATAGGAAATATATTCTTTGGCTTCGAAATTATACTCGTTGGCCTCAGATCGAACAAAAACTCATTGTCCGAACTCGACCAGAACCAATCCCCATGGTACTTTCCTTATTAGTAACCTAGAGTTTAAATTTCATCAAAATAGCGGTATTATTTTTTGCGTTATACGGCTTATAAGATATATGTTCGTTAGCCCTTGAACTTTCAAAATTTCCAGAACCCAAAACCTTGGTACGATTTCGCCCATATGCAGTCCCCGTCAAACTTTCAATACTAGTTAACCCTTGTACACAATAAGAACGTTCTATCTTAATTTTAAATTACTATTTTTATTAATTTCGATGATAAGCTTTTAAACCTTGGGGGGTTCTAAGAGGGGTACTAAAGAAAGAGACACCCTGATACCAAATTTGGAGGCTCTATCTTCATTGGTTTCGGAATTATGCTAGTTTGGCCTAAATTCGATCAAAAAGTTCTAAATTCCGAACCCATTGTACATTACCCACCCTACGCAATCACCGCCTTAGTTTCATTACCAGTACCCTACAACACAAATTTTATGATGATAGCATCATTAGTTGTTGAGTTATCGTGATTTTTTATATATGTTCGTTAGTCCTTAGACCGATTAAAAGGTCCAGAATCCGAAACCATGGGCCGATTTCGCCCATTTGCAATCCCCGCCGTACTTTCAGTCCTAGTAACCTACAGTTAAAATTTCATCAAGATAGCTCCATTATTTTTTGAGTTATCGTACATACGGACGGACGGACGGACATGGCTATATCGACTCAGGAGTTCACGCTGATCACAAATATATATACTTTTCCATATCTAGCTCGCTTCCTTTGGGTGGTTACAAACACCATACCAAAGTTAATATACCCCTTTATTTATTCTATAGGTATTCTAAAAAATAGAAATTGATAAATAAGTGTAATTAGCAAGTTTTTAATCTTTTTAATAAACTGAAGTAAAATATGCTAAAAAATATTATAATTTTAATACGAAGGCTGCCACCACCAAATTCCCGCTAACACAATTATTGAAGCTAGATTTTGCATTCATACCTATTTTATTCGAAAAATAATACCAATCAGTATCTCACACAAACATATGAAATAAATATTCTGGGGAGCAGTCCCAATTTTGAATCCTACTCTAAATCCCTCCTATCTTAGAACCTTATATAATTTATATAAATATTCTGAAAAAAGCGTATAAAATTTATTTTGAATCCAATTCTAAAACTACTTCCTGACTATTTCAATAACAAAGTAATTAAAATAGTGGAAGCTGTCCCTTCCCAACTCCCGCTAAACATATATTGAAACACTGATATTATACTGAAATACTGAATTTGTAATAAATATTGTAAAAACAGCCCCCAAAAATTCAATAAAATAATATCTTAACAATAAAGTAATAAATTTTGGATTTTTGTTTGGAAATATAAATTGCTGTTATTTTCAAAAATAAAATTACATTTTTAACAAGTAAAGCAACAGTCAGTCGGAGCAACCGACTTAGAAATACCCTACACCTATTTGGTTCAAATTTAAGGACATATCCATAAGTCATTTTAACACCAAAAAAGCTGTTATTAATTTGATCGTAAGACATAGCTAACCAAATTAACTGTATAATACTAAAAACATTTTCTAATTACACTATCTATTAAAAAATACTACAAATTCTTACTAATTTATCTATTTAAAAATATTAAAAAACAAACAAACTTGAAATAAATGAAAATATATTTATTCCAATTCAATTACAAAATGAAAAAATTCTAATTATTAAATTTTGTGATAAAAAGATAATCAAAGCATAATATATTTAATAATCCAAATTTTTAGAAATTGCAATTATTTTAAATGGTTAGTTTATATACCTAATAGAAAAGCTTATAAACGCAAAATATGCAATAAATGTATTTCTAAAATACAATTACAAATTTAGACCTTTTCATATAATTCATTTAAATATAAAAATAAATTTTACATAAATGCAGCAAGTACCTGTGAACATAGCTGAACCACTACAATTAAGTCTAGATTTCGGAGACACATAGGACATAGGAAATATATTCTTTGGCTTCGAAATTAAACTCGACCACAACCAATTCCCATGGTACTTTCATTACTAGTAACCTACTGTTAAATTTCATCAAAATACCGGCATTATTTTTTGAGTTATGGTGTTTTTAAGATATATGTTTGTTAGTCCTTGAACTTTTCAAGGGTTCCAGAACCCGAAATTATGGTACGATTTCGCCCATATGCAGTCCCGTCATACTTTCAATACTAGTTAACCCTTGTACACAATTGGAACGCTCTATCTTAATTTTAAGTTACTAGTTTTATTAATTTCGATGATAAGCTTTTACACATTGGGGGGTCTAAGAGAGGTTCTGAACCACCACTCCAATTAATCCCAAATTAGGGGGGCATGCAAGAAGTAGTAAAGAACACCCTGGGCCAAATTTGAAGCTTCTACATTTGTTTCAAGTTACTATCTTTCATAATTTCGAAAATATGCTTTAAGGTCCTAAGAACTGAGTGGCTGGTCCCCGACCCACTACTCAGAGACACTTACGAAATAGGAAGGGACACCCTGATACCAAATTTGGAGGTTCTATCTTCATTGGTTTCGGAATTATACTAGTTTGGCCTAAATTCGATCAAAAAGTTCTAAGTTCCGAACCCATTGTCCAATCCTCACCGTACGTAATCACCGCCGTAGTTTCGCTGCCAATAACCTACAGCACAAATTTCATGAAGATAGCCTCATTAGTTGTTGAGTTATCGTGATTTTTTATATATGTTCCTTAGCCCTGACATCGATTAAAAGGTCCGGAATCCGAACCGTTGGGCTGATTTCGCCCTTATATAGTCCGCACTGTACTTATAGTACTAGTTAACCCTTGTACACAATTTGAACGGTCTATCCTAATTTTAAGTAACTATTTTTAGTAATTTCGATTAAAAGCCTTTAAAACTTGGGAAGTCTGAGAGGGGTACAGAACCACCACTTCAATTGATCCCAAATTAGGGGAACACGCAAGAGATAGTAAAGAACACCCTTGTGGCAAATTGGAATCTTCTACATTTTTTCAAGTTGTTATCTTTATTAATTTTAAAGATATGCTTTAAGGTCTTCGGAAATGTGTGGCTGGTCCCCGACCCACTACTCCAATGGGACCCAAATTCACAAGACACTTAGGAAATAGGAAGGGACACCCTGATACTAAATTTGGAGGTTCTATCGTCATTGGTTTCGGAATTATGCTCGTTTGGCCTAAATTCGATCAAAAAGTTCTAGGTTCCGAACCCATGGTCCAATCCCGACCTTACGCAATTCCCGAAGTAGTTTCATTACTAGTAACCTACAGCACAAATTTGATGAAGATAGCGTCATTAGTTGTTGAGTTATCGTGATTTTTTATATTTGTTCGTTAGCCCTGAAACCGATTAAAAGGTCCAGAATCCGAACCCATGGGCCGATTTCGCCCATATGCAATCCCCGCCGTACTTTCAGTCCTAGTAACCTACAGTTAAAATTTCATCAAGATAGCTCCATTATTTTTTGAGTTATCGTGCCTACGGACGGACGGACGGACGGACATGGCTATATCGACTAAGGCGGTCACGCTGATCACAAATATATATACTTTTCCATATCTAGCTCGCTTCCTTTAGGTGGTTACAAACACCATACCAAAGTTAATATACCCCTTTACCTATTCTATAGGTGTAGGGTATAAAAAGGAAATAAAGCCATACGACTGTATTTTATTCAAACGCTGGCAATTCAAGTAAACTACTATTTACTTAGTATAATGACATAATGGCAAATTAAGTATACCCTTTTGACCTCTCAATGGAGTTTTAATTTAAGTTTATGTTATTAAAAGTTAACACAAGAATGGTGTACATGTTAATTTAAAAATGTAATAAAGCAATTTTTTGAAACGAATTTTTTAGAGATTACTCTAGCAATTTTTTAACAAATTTATCAAATTTCACTCGAAACTTTTCATAATTATTAAATAATGATAAAAACTCAATGAGCACCAAATTGTCAAGAAGCAGAAGAAAACGTATAGAAAAATTAGAGATAATCGTTCAAACTGTTTTGCAAACTGGTTTTTAAAAAAAAAGAACTCGACAAAACATTTTTTTAAGCATTCCCCTAATTCAAAGATGTTTTACCTACTTTCAAAAATTGGACGTAATTTACTTACAAAAATTTTTTTGAATAATCGTAGGAATGACAAGTAATTACATGTACGCATACAAAATTTACTTTCAAGTGGTCAAACCGTTTCTGCTTTAGAGTAAAGTAATGAAAAAATCTGTAAAAATCTACTGTGCCGCAATGGCTTAACGGAACTCAACAAACCAAGTTTTTGAAACTTTGACCAGGCAATATTTCGCAAAATTGGACGTAATATCCTTCCCAAATTTTTTTTGAAAAAATTGTCGGGCGGAAAGGGGTAACAAATTCCAAGTCTGTTAATAGAGTGAACTCAATTCTCAAAGAGGAGCACATATACAAAATTTGAAGTCAATCGGTTAAACCATTTCTAATTTATAGCAAAGTAACGACAAAACCTATAAAAAGCTGTTGGGCCACAACGGGTGAACGGAACTCAACAAATATTTTTTTGAGGCTTTGTTTCCAACCAAATCAGTACTTCGAAAAATTGGCGGAAACTTGCTTTTTTGCAAATTGCACGCTCCTGGGTAACGCCGGGTAAATCTGCTAGTCTACCATATAAAGAAGAAAATTTGTTTGTTTGTTTTTTTATTTGTGTGTTTGTCCAGGATTCACGTGAAAGCCACTTGTCCGATTGCCAACAAATTTTGCAGGATAAATTCTGGGAACTATGTAAAGGCTATGTAAAGTTTTAAAAGGTCAATAGGTTATGGCTCCAGAGCTATTTTAAGCTTTTTATTTTTTTTGGTGTCGAGCCGAAACGGTTTGTCCGATTGACCTGAAATTTGCAAATTACATGTACTTCTTTGCTAGAGGAAATTTTATAAAGTTTGTTAGAAAATATTAACCCATTTTGGGACGGTGGGCTTCCAAAAAGTTTTTGTTTGCGATTTGTGTCCAATTTTAGGCACGGTAACTCAAAAACTATATCTTATCTTGATGAAATTTTAACTGTAGGTTACTAGTACTTAAAGTAAGGCGGGCATTGGATATTTGCGAAAGCGGTCCATGGGTTCGGATTCTGGACCTTTTAATCGTTCTAAGGGCTAACGAACATATATAAAAAATCACGATAACTCAAATCTTCATGAAATTTTTGCTGTAAATTACTAATAATGAAACTACGGCGGGGATTGCGTACGGCTGAGATTCGAAGGTTTGGATCCTAGAACTTTTTGATTGAATTTAAGCCAAACGAATATAAATCCGAAACCAATGAAGATGTAACCGCCAAATGTTGTATCAAGGTGCCTCTTCCTATTTCCTTAGTGTCCTTGAAATTTAGGACCAATTGAAGTAGTGCATCGGGGAGCATTCATACAGTTCCGAAGACCTTAAAGCATATCATCGAAATTAATAAAAATAGTAATTTAAAATTAAGAAAGACTTTCCCATTGTTTCCAAGGGTTAATTAAAATTTAATGTTAGGCGGAAGGTAACTGCATAGGGGCGAAATCGGGCGGCTGGGAATGCGCGCGGCCGAGATCGAAATGTGGGTTTGGATCCTAGAACTTTTTGATCGAATTTAGACCTTTAAATCTGAAACACGAGGCTTCTTTCCTATTTCCGTTCTTATTTAACATTTTTATTTTTTAAAAGGCTAAGAATTTTATCATATTATGTTTTATCAAAAATAAGAAGTCTCATCAGAATATTTTTTCGATTTTTACATCTTTAATGCGTACGGTCGGGGGAAAAAATAAAATAAAAAAGCATTCTCTTTAAAATTTTTTATTTTACTTTTTTCTTTTTTTTTATCAGTGATTAATGGTTCGAACTTTGGATAGTAACACAATACAAAGAACAATGTTCTATAGAGATTTGTATGCGTATGTATCGATAATATTGTATTCGTTTCATATAGAGTTAAATTAGAATAGAATTACTTTGTTTTTATACCCTACACCTATAGAATAGGTAAAAGGGTATATTAACTTTGGTATGGTGTTTGTAACCACCTAAAGGAAGCGAGCTAGATATGGAAAAGTATATATATTTGTGATCAGCGTGACCTCCTGAGTCGATATAGCCATGTCCGTCCGTTCTTAGGCACGATAACTCAAAAAATAATGGAGCTATCTTGATGAAATTTTAACTGTAGGTTACTAGGACTAAAAGTACGGCGGGGATTGCATATGGGCGAAATCGGCCCATGGGTTCGGATTGTGGACCTTTTAATCGATCGAAGGGCTAACGAACATAATAATAAATAATAATGCCGCTATTTTGATGAAATTTAAACTCTAGGTTACTAGTAATGAAAGTACCATGGGAATTGGTTCTGGTCGAGTTTAATTTCGAAGCCAAAGAATATATTTCCTATTTCCTATGTGTCCCCGAAATTTTGACTTAATTGTAGTGGTTCAGCTATGTTCAAAGGTACTTGCTGCATTTATGTAAAATTTATTTTTATATTTAAATGAATTATATGAAAAGGCCTAAATTTGTAATTGTATTTTAGAAATACATTTCTTGCATATTTTGCGTTTGTAAGCTTTTCTAATAGGTACATAAACAAGCCATTTAAAATAATTGCAATTTTGAAAAATTTTAATTATTAAATATATTAGCTTTTTATCACAAAATTTAATAATTCAAATTTTTTCATTTAGTAATTGAATTAGAATAAATATATTTTCATTTGTTTCAAGTTTTTTTGTTTTAATATTTTTAAATACATAAATTAGTAAGAATTTGTAATATTTTTTAATAGATAGTGTAATTAGAAAATGTTTTTAGTATTATAAAGTTAATTTGGTTAGCTATGTCTTACGATCAAATTAATAACAGCTCTTATGGTGTTAAAACGACTTATGGATATGTCCTTAAATTTGAACCAAATAGGTGTAGGGTATTTCTAAGTCGATTGCACCGACTGACTGTTTCTTTACTTGTTTTTTTCTTTATTTGTTATTATTTGACTTGGCATGACACTATAAAATACATATATACATACTTACATTTAAGAATAAATAGAAATACGTTGTTTGAAAAATTTTGTAAATGCAAAAATTGTAAATGTTTTAAAGTTTGTAAAAGCGTGTAGCGTGAATATTTCACATTTAGTAATTCAATTAAAATAAATTAAAATGAATTGTGAAAATTATATTAAAATTAAAAAATCCCAAAATTTTTACAAATCAGGAATAAAATGTTGCATTTCTGACTGTAAAAAATCTAAACGAGATAACATTGGACTCAGACTTTTTAAATTTCCTCCACAATATGGAATCTTGGTCAAATTTGGCGCGAAAATTGTGGTATTTCAAATTCCGAACTTGTAGCTTAGGAAAAATATTTTATTTGTAATAACCATATTAATCCAAGCGATATAGGTTAATTACAGTATTCAAACATGCCACATTCATTTATATGTAGGAAAGAATAAATTGAAATCCGACGCTATACCATCTGTAAAATTAGGTAGGTACATATTTTATTCAGTTTTAAATAAACTGCAATACAGTACGGGCGTGTTTTATTTTTCGAATATAATATTAAATATTGCACGATAACGAAAAATTACGTGCTGTATAAATAATAAAAAATAATTATTTTTTATTTTTTTGGTTAAGCGAAATGGCTTCGTGCCAAACTTGCAAGTTAAAAATAAAAGGTGAAACAGGTATTGAATGTGCAGGAGTATGCAAAAAAAATTTTCATGAGGTGCTAAAATGTTCTGGGGTAGATCAGTCTACAATAAATATGCTTTTTGCGAATAAGAACATAAATTTCATATGTGACGACTACATCCAAACAGTACATCCAAAATGTGGACATAATTGTACAAAATATGGAACCAGCCGTCGCAAGAAATAGTGATTATTTGAAAGAATATAAAGAGGATTTTGAAAGGGCAATTAAGAACAATGAAAAAGAACTGATCGATTTACTTAAAGCGATGGAAACAAATTGCAGACTACGACTAAAAGAAATCAAAACTAGTCACCAAGAAATTCAGAAAATGGAAAAAATTACCGAAGTTTTTAAAACAGAAAGTGAAAAGGTTAATGAATTATTTATTAATGCAATGAAAAAAAATGATGAGCTTTGCACAAAATTAAAAAAAATAAAAATTTTAATATGGGTCAAACGATGTCATTTTCTGATATTGTAAAAAATAATAAAACATGTGGTAATTTAACAATGAAAAAAGAATTAGCTTTTTTAGTACCTAAGAACAAACAAAAAAGTGAAAAAACGAAAAGCGATCTAAATACTAAGTAGATCGAAAAAATTTGAAAATTGAAAACAAAAGTAATGGAATGATACTAATTGCAACGGCGACAACGGAAGATCGGGAAAATATCAAAAAGGTATTAGAAAAAAAAAATGAAGAAGACTGTGACATTAATATATCAGTGATTATCAAACTCAAAATAGAAATAGTGCACATGAACAATAAATTGAGTAAGTAAGATATAGTAGAAAAGCTCAAAAAACAAAACGCCTTTTTGGAAATGAGCGAAATAAAAGTGGTTAAAGTATTTAATATAAACAAATATGGCAAGGAAATGTTTAACGTAATATTGGAAGTTGATAAGGAGACATTTCCAAAAATAATCGCTAGTGAGAAGCTATGTATAGGATGGGAAAGGTGCAAAGTGTTTGATGCGATAAACGTACCAAGGTGTTTTAAATGTAAAGGTTTCAACTATAAATTGAATAACTGAAACTTGTTTGAAGTGACACAGAAAACACAAAACCAGTGAATGCCAAAAAGAAGAAATCAATAAGTGTATAAATTGTGTAAAATCTAATGAAAAATTCAGTTTGGATTTAGATGTAAATCACAAAACCTTAAGTAAATTATGCCCAGTGCACCAGAACAAACTAAATATGCTAAAGCGAAAAATTGGATACTAGCAATTAAAGGAGTTAGAAGTGAAAGATAACAACTTAAATACAGAAAACAAAAGTGTTTCTTCCTGTATCACCTATGCTTATATCAATCCCAATACCGATAATGATAATAATAATTCTAAGTTTAAAAACAATAATAACATTAATGATAGTAATAGTTCTAATAATATTAGTAATGATATTGCTAATAAAAACAAAAATAATGATAGTATTAGTGTCAAGATTAATAATGGTAATGAAATTAGTAATAGTACAAAAAAAAATGTATACAATAATATAAGTAATTCTGCTAGTATGATATATATATATAAAAGATAAAAATAAAAATAGTGCTGAAAATTCGAGTAGCTACAGTAATAAAAATTATAATCTATTATCTAAACCAAACAAGAAAAAACGTGTTAGCATACTTTCTCTCATGCCTAAATTTTGGTCAAAAAAAATAGAATATTAATAAACGACAAGATAATTAATAAACGAAATACTAATAATGATAATGATACAAATAATGTTAAGAATAATGATAATGACAATAGTAATAGTGCTGGTCATAATAATAATACCAAAATTGATAAAAATAATAGCAATAATAAAAGCACTAATAGTAATATTAATAATAATTAGTAGAAATAAATTCTGTAATAATAAGGATGAATTTAAGAATAGTAACGAAAACGTAGGCGTTAGCGATAGTGCCAATCAAGTGCAATTTTCTTATAAATACCATAACTGGATTAAAAGAGAAACACTGTATCAGCAAAACGAAAAAATGGAAAATGCTTCTCATAGTACTAAAAATCTACAACTTGTAAACAAGAGCTTTTTAAATCCAATGGAACCTCCAATTTCTTAATTAACAAAAAAGGCTGTAGAACATGGTGATAGTATATATGTAATATCACGATTACGAGACCACAGAATATACAATAACGTTAGATTATTTTTGTCTTTTTTGCACGATCAAAAGGATATTTGTTATGAAGGTATAACGAAAACAAATATTAAAGTATTGATCGATATGGAAGGATTGCCAACGAATTATCAGGAAATACCTGAATTATATCATAAATTCTATGAAAGTAGGGGAATCACCTACAAAGAAGTACAAAAAGACCAGCAGCATATTTATTTATTTATTAGTTTAACTCAAACTTTACAAAAATTTTAACAATTAGTATTATACAACATATAAAAAAAAAAAATAGCTTATGAATTAAGTTACAATTTCATATTTCTTAAATTAAAATTTAAGTGAACAATAAAAAAAACTAAATACATATAAAAAAAAGAATTTATATTTCTATTTATACAATTTAAGTTTTTGTGTTTGTTTTGAAAGTGTGAAATCGATGTTGTTCTTGTGTTTATTACCCATTATCAACATCCTATGAATTGGTTCATAATTGCCATAATTTGTTCTATGAAAACTCAACGTAAATAAATTAGTATTACGTAAACGATTATTTGAATTAATTTTAATGTTATTAAGGATTTGAGGAGAAGAAATGTTACCTTTTATAACTTCAGTAATAAAAATAACATCAGCAACTTCTCGTCTTAATTTTAAAGTTTTCAAGTGAATTAAATTCAATCTATTTTCATAAGGAGGTAGGATCAGCGGGTTTGACCATTGAAAATTTCTCAAAGTAAATCTTAAAAAATTTCTTTGCACCGCCTCTATCCTATTAATATGTACCTCGTAAAATGGTGACCAAACTTGGCTAGCATATTCTAAATTAGGTCTAACAAGACAAGAATATAAAGATTTAAGAACATAAGGATCATTAAATTCTTTAGACCAACGTTTTATAAAACCAAGCATAGAATTAGCTTTATTTATAATATAACAGAAATGAAGTTTAAAGTTAAGCTTATCATCGAAGTAAACGCCTAGGTCTTTAATAGAATTCGTTTTAGGAATACTAATTCCGTTCAAGCAGTAATTAAAACAAATCGGATTAAGACGACGTGTGAAACACATAAGTGCACATTTATTTACATTTAGAAGAAGATTATTATTTTTACACCAAATAAAAAAATTATCTAAATCATTTTGTAAGAGTAAAGCATCATTTAGTGACTCAATTTTCTTAAAAATTTTCATGTCATCCGCATATATTTGAAGCTCACTATTAACAATAACTGAAGAAACATCATTTACCGAAATTATAAAAAAAAGAGGACCTAAGTGACTGCCTTGTGGAACTCCGGAATTGGCGTTAAAAGGTTTAGAAGTAATGTTTCTAAATAAAACACTGTAGGTCCTATCAGATAAATATGAGTCAACCCATTTCACAAAAATATCTGGGAAACCAAGTTTTCTTAGCTTTATCAGTATTATAGAATGTGGTAAAACATCAAATGCTTTACTATAATCTGTAAAGATAACATCTGTTTGAAAACCTTCTTCCATATTTTTTGTAAAAGTTGAAACTGACTCAACAAGATTGGTAACTGTTGATTTTTTATCCATATATCCATGTTGATTATGAACTAAAAAAGATTTACAGTGACTATGAATAGAATCATACATTATTAATTCGAAAAGTTTTGGAAGTGAAGAAAGTTTCGCAATTGGTCGATAATTAATAATTTCATTTTTGGCATTTTTCTTATGAATAGGTCTAACATATGAGTGTTTCCAGATAGACGGAAAAACTCCTGAATTTAAAGAAGAGTTAAATAGTATTGAAAGGGGAATAGCTAAAGCACTTGAGCACTTTTTGAGTATAACTTCCGGAATACCATCAGGTCCAGGAAGAGTATTATTCCTAAGTTTATCTAAATACATTTTAATTACACCTTCATTAATATTTATATTAGACCAAGTAGTTTTCGGAAAAGTATCCAAATGAGAGAAATCATTATAATTTGGTGTAAAAATAGAATTACTATAAGAAGAACAAAAATATTCACGAAAGAAATTAGATATTATTTTAGAATCATTACTTGAAACACCATTATACTTCATATGGGAGGGAAACTCGTCACTTTTCCTCTTGGAATTAACAAATTTCCAGAAGCATTTTGGATTTGATATTAATTTTGAAGATGTACTAGAAATAAAATCATTATAAAGTAATTCAGACAATAATTTAAATTCATCAAAAAGAATTTTAAATCTATTATAGTCATGCGAATTCTTCGATTTAAGATAACAACGCCAAGCTTTATTCTTTTTATTTCTGAGTTTTCTCAAATCCGAATTGAACCATGGCGGACTTAATAAAGGGTTTCGGTTCTTAGATTTTGGTACAAATTGCCGAAAGCCTTCAAAAATAACTTCATAAAACCTTTTTGTCATTATATTAACATCTGTATTATTAAATACAGAATAAAAATCAAAGGAACTAATGAATTCATTTAAAGCAGCAAAATTAGCTTTGTTAAAATTAAAACTATAAGAATTAGAATAATCAGAATTTATTGGTGAATTAACACAAAGAGTAAAACTTAATGGTGGATGAAACTTATCAATACCTATTAAAGGGAAGGTATTTTCGCAGAAAATTAAATTGTTCCATTCAGAAGTAAACACTAAATCAAGTTGTTTACCCTGAAAGTTACAAATTTCTGAGACTTGTTGCAAATAATTAGTATTTAATTTATCAATAAATACATATTCACATTCGGTCCTAATATGTTTCGGAATCATAAAATGTTCCTCGTCATGCTTTACCCATTTAAGATTGGGTAGATTAAAATCACCACATAAAATCAAATCATCTTTAGGGCTAAAGTCATTGCAAATAAAATCTATCGTTTTACCTACAGAAGTATAAATATCAGAATCAGACGAAGGAGGAATATAGCAGTTAACACGGTATAAATTTTTAGAAGGAAGTTCAATTTTCACAATAATAACTTCAAGGTCTTCTAATCCAGGGACATTGACTTGATTTGCATTAAAGTTATTTTTTACCGCAATTAAAACTCCACCCCCTTTAGGAATTACACCATTTGGGTAATCGGATGGATCAGAATATCTATCCTTCCTAAAAACTGTATAAGAGTTATCAAAAAGTTCTAAGTCCAATATGGTTGGATTTAACCACGTTTCAGTTAATGCAAATACGTCAAAATTTAAAATAGATGAATTTAGAAAAACATCCCTAGTTTTTGTTCTCAAGCCTCTAACATTTTGATAATAAAAAGACATATTATCTTTATTTAAGTTACGGTTGATAGATACCTTGAGAAGATTATTTCGAGGCACTGGGGAGAAAAAACTTATTGTAACTTTCACGAGCTGAGTTTAAATGTTTATAATAATTACTCTCACAGTGACTTCGATAAGATTTAAGATCTTCTTTTACATCTTTTTCCGAAACATCTATAGAATTGTGAAATTTAATATATAACTTATATAGGTCTTCATATTTAGTTGGGAGTCCTTCATTATTAATTAAAACTTTAAGGTTAGTACGAGTTTTACCTTCTAGGACACGATTATACGAATCATTGTGAAGGTAAGCTAAAAATAACCTAACGTTATTATAAACTCGTTCCTCCCTAAATCTTGAAAGAGCATACGCGCCCTCTCCGAGTAGTGATTCATGAGTCATTCTAGTAATGGGTGGCATAAGAGGTTTAACAAACGACTTTTTTATTGTACCATCATTTACAGTATTAGAATATAGACAACAAACATATAATAAATACAGAGAAGATATACAAACAATTTGGAATTCCACGCAAAATTATTTAATTGGTAGACCGTAATGGCAGGCAATTCCAGAAAAATCTTTAGAAACGGGTTAACTACAAATTTTGTATCTAAATATATGCAGCTTAAGAAATAAAATTTATGAATTAGAAACACTTAATGAATGTAAAGAAATCGATATTGTGATTCTAACAGAAGTATGAATATACAGCAATGAAATCACTACTTATAATTCCAAATTATAGGGAAGTTTTCAATTGTAGAGATGAGAAAAGAGGTGCTGGAACTGCCATCTTTATAATAAATAATATAAATTTTCCTGAAGTATTAAAAGACGAAAAATATAATTTTAGTGTAGTTGAAATTCTGAATTCTGCATCTAGATTAAGAATTGGTACATTTTACAAGGCTCCAGCGGAAAATAGAAACATATAATTATAGAATATTTAGAAAATAGATTAAAAAATAAAGCAAATTACATATTTTTTGCTGATACTAATTTAAATTGATTCAATAATTCTAATACCGTAATTAAGTATAAATACATGATAGCAACAACTGGTTATAGTACATAACACAAAGTACAAGAAACACAACTCATTCCAATACCTTAATTGATCACAATTTAACAAATTCGAATGATAAATATAATATTAATTTTGCAATAGAAAGTAACAGTTTATCCAATCACCAATTGGCCATAGTATCACTAAAAGCAATAAGTAATATGAAAATAACAATGAAAAAGCACACGATAAGTAAAACTGATTATAACATATCTCAAATTGTAAATAATAAAATATAAAACACTAACGTTGTGGAAATAGACACGTTAACAAAAATAATACAAGAAGCTAAAGTTTTATGTACAAATTCAATGTCGGTTAGAACTAGGAATAATAAATGGATAACACCGTCGATATATAGAGAATTAAAATTTAGAAAATCACTATACGATAGCCATAAAAGTGATCCAAATAGCAGAGATAAAAATATAAAACATACTCTATGTAAGAAAAAGGTCGATAAACAAATAAAAGAGACTAAAAAAACCATATCTATAAAAGAATTGAAAAAGCTGGAAGTGACTCTAGAAAATTATGGAAAGTGTTAAATAATACTATTAGAAATACTAATAAGGATATTTCAGAACACATAACAAGCATTGTAAAAAAATGTGGGGAAAGAACAAAGGATGAAAACAAAACGGCAAACATGTTAAATAAATTTTTTAATGAAGTAGAAGAATCCATTATAAAAGGAATAAAAAAAAATAATATAGTAACTATAAAACACATAAAAAATAATAAAACATTATTTCTTAGACCTGTTACTGAAACGGAAATTTATCAAATTATTATGAAGTTAAACAGAAAAGCAGTCCCAGGACTAGATAAAATAACGGTAAAGGATTTACAAGAATTAGTTAATATTACTAAAAAAACATTTGCATCATTGATAAATAAATTCCTTGAAGGAGTATTCCCTGATTCATTAAAAAAAGCGTACATAGTGCCAATTCATAAAAGTGGATCTAAAGATGAATGTGAATATAGACCAATTTCCAGATGAATATAGACCAATTTCCATCCTGAACTCAATATCCAAAGTATATGAAAAAGTAATTAATATAAGAATAAGAAATTTTATTTCAAAAACGATTGGTTTTGATCGAAATCAATATGGTTTCCTACAGAACAGCGATACAGAATCCGCAATAACAGCTACGTTAGAATGTATTTATGACGCACTTGAAGGATATTTCGTCGGTGCAGTATTTATTGATCTCACGACAGCTTTTGATGTGATCACCGTAGACTGATTAATTTTTTAGATATATTGGGTATAAGAGGTATTAGAAATCTTTTATTTATGCAGTTACGGTGAGTTACGCAGTTACTGAAAGTGAACGAAGTGCTTAGTGATGAACTTATTATAAAACTAGGTGTACCACAAGGCTCACTGCTAGAACCGTTGTTGTACCTTTTATATATAATAAATATGCCGAAAAATAATTTTATTTCAAATTATAACGTTTATGCAGATGACACTAATATCATTCTTAAAGCTAAAACAGTACAAGAACTGGAAAATATACTAAATAAGGATCTAAATGCGATATATAATTAGCTAGATTACAATGAACTCTGCATAAACGCTAAAAAATCAACTATTTGTTATTTAAAACACAAAGAAAAAATATCGAAAATATTACTCTTAAAATAAGAGAAACAACTATTGAAAGTGTAGATACGATTAAATATCTGGAAATAATAATTGATGATAATTTGAAATGGGATAATCAAATCAAAAACGTGAAGAAACAAGTATAGAAACAATCAGTCGATGCAACCGACTTAGAAATACCTATTTGGTTCAAATTTAATGAGATATCCATAAGTTATTTTAAAACCATAAAAGCTGTTAATAGTTAGATCTTAATACATAGCTAACCAAATTACCTTTATAATGCTAAAAACATTTTCTAATTACTTTCTAATTATCTATTCAAAAACATTACAAATTCTTACTAATTGATCTATTTAAAAATATTAAAAAACAAAAAAACTTGAAATAAATGAAAATATATTTATTTTAATTCAATTACAAAAGTGAAAAAATTTTAATTATTAAATTTTGTGATAAAAAGATAAAGCATAATATATTTAATAATTCAAATTTTTCAAAATTTGTCTTAAATTGTTACAATTATTTCAAATATTGTTAGTTTATGTTCCTATTAGAAAAGCTTATAGACGCAAAATATGCAATAAATGTTTACAACAATAAATTTGTAAACAATTACAAATTTATATAAATATAAAAATAAATTTTACATAAATGCAGCAAGTACCTTTGAATATAGCTTAAGTATCGTACACAATGTCTTAATTATATACCACCTATGGTAATAATTCAATGAAATATATGATACAATTAAAATTAAAACAAGTAAAGAAACAGTCAGTCGGTGCAACCGACTTAGAAATACCCTACACCTATTTGGTTCAAATTTAAGGACATATCCATAAGTCATTTTAACACCATAGAAGCTGTTATTAATTTGATCGTAAGTCATAGCTAACCAAATTAACTGTATAATACTAAAAACATTTTCTAATTACACTATCTATTAAAAAATACTACAAATTCTTACTAATTAATCTATTTAAAAATATTAAAAAACAATTATTCCAATTCAATTACAAAATGAAAAAATTCTAATTATTAAATTTTGTGATAAAAAGATAATCAAAGCATAATATATTTAATAATCCAAATTTTTAAAAATTGCTATTATTTTAAATGGTTAGTTTATATACCTAATAGAAAAGCTTATAAACGCAAAATATGCAATAAATAGTATTTCTAAAATACAATTACAAATTTAGACCTTTTCATATAATTCATTTAAATATAAAAATAAATTTTACATAAATGCAGCAAGTACCTTTGAACATAGCTGAACCACTACAATTAAGTCTAGATTTCGGAGACACATAGGACATAGGAAATATATTCTTTGGCTTCGAAATTAAACTCGACCACAACCAATTCCCATGGTACTTTCATTACTAGTAACCTACTGTTAAATTTCATCAAAATACCGGCATTATTTTTTGAGTTATGGTGTTTTTAAGATATATGTTTGTTAGTCCTTGAACTTTTCAAGGGTTCCTGAACCCGAAATTATGGTACGATTTCGCCCATATGCAGTCCCGTCATACTTTCAATACTAGTTAACCCTTGTACACAATTGGAACGCTCTATCTTAATTTTAAGTTACTAGTTTTATTAATTTCGATGATAAGCTTTTACACATTGGGGGGTCTAAGAGAGGTTCTGAACCACCACTCCAATTGATCCCAAATTAGGGGGGCACGCAAGAAATAGTAAAGAACACCCTGGGCCAAATTTGAAGCTTCTACATTTGTTTCAAGTTACTATCTTTATTAATTTCGAAAATATGCTTTAAGGTCCTAAGAACTGAGTGGCTGGTCCCCGATCCACTACTCCAATGGGGTCCAAATTTCAAAGACACTTACGAAATAGGAAGGGACACCCTGATACCAAATTTGGAGGTTCTATCTTCATTGGTTTCGGAATTATGCTCGTTTGGCCTAAATTCGATCAAAAGGTTCTAAGTTCCGAACCCATTGTCCAATACTCACCGTACTTAATCACCGCCGTAGTTTCGCTGCCAATAACCTACAGCACAAATTTCATGAAGATAGCCTCATTAGTTGTTGAGTTATCGTGATTTTTTATATATGTTCTTTAGCCCTGACATCGATTAAAAGGTCCGGAATCCGAACCGTTGGGCTGATTTCGCCCTTATATAGTCCGCGCTGTACTTATAGTACTAGTTAACCCTTGTACACAATTTGAACGGTCTATCCTAATTTTAAGTAACTATTTTTAGTAATTTCGATTATAAGCCTTTAAAACTTGGGAGGTCTGAGAGGGGTACAGAACCACCACTCCAATTGATCCCAAATTCGGGGAACCCGCAAGAGATAGTAAAGAACACCCTTGTGGCAAATTGGAAGCTTCTACATTTTTTCAAGTTGTTATCTTTATTAATTTTAAAGATATGCTTTAAGGTCTTCGGAAATGTGTGGCTGGTCCCCGACCCACTACTCCAATGGGACCCAAATTCACAAGGCACTTAGGAAATAGGAAGGGACACCCTGATACTAAATTTGGAGGTTCTATCTTCATTGGTTTCGGAATTATGCTCGTTTGGCCTAAATTCGATCAAAAAGTTCTAGGTTCCGAACCCATGGTCCAATCCCGACCTTACGCAATCCCCGAAGTAGTTTCATTACCAGTAACCTACAGCACAAATTTGATGAAGATAGCGTCATTAGTTGTTGAGTTATCGTGATTTTTTATATTTGTTCGTTAGCCCTGAAACCGATTAAAAGGTCCAGAATCCGAACCCATGGGCCGATTTCGCCCATATGCAATCCCCGCCGTACTTTCAGTCCTAGTAACCTACAGTTAAAATTTCATCAAGATAGCTCCATTATTTTTTGAGTTATCGTGCCTACGGACGGACGGACGGACGGACATGGCTATATCGACTAAGGCGGTCACGCTGATCACAAATATATATACTTTTCCATATCTAGCTCGCTTCCTTTAGGTGGTTACAAACACCATACCAAAGTTAATATACCCCTTTACCTATTCTATAGGTGTAGGAATTTAATCGTTTATTAAAAAAATATTTTGTTATTAATTTATAAAATATTATACAAAATATGTTTTATGGTAAAATTCTTAGCCTTTTAAAAATATAAAAGTGTTAAATAAAAGCTAACATAGGAAAAAACCCTCGTGCATCAAATTTAAAGTTTCTATTATCATGAATTTCGAAGATAAACTTTTAATTTTGGGATTTCTTAGGAGGCACCTGAACCACCACTAGAATTAAGTCTAAATTTCGGGGACACATAGGAAATATCTTCTTTGGCTTCGAAATTATACTCGATTGCCCTCAAATCGATCAAAAGCATCAAGAATCCGAACTCGACCAGAACCAATTCCATGGTACTTTCATTACTAGCAACCTAGAAAATTTCATCAAAATAGCGGCATTAGTTTTTGAAACTATTTGTTTGTTAGCCCTTTAACTTTTCAAAGGTTCCAGAACCCGAAACCATGGTACGATTTCGCCCATATGCAGTCCGCGTACTTTAAATACCAGTTAACCCTTGTACACAATTGGAACGTTCTATCTTAATTTTAAGTTACTATTTTTAATAATTTCGCTTATAGGCTTTTAAACCTTGGGAGGTCTAAGAGAGGTACTGAACCACCACTCTAATTGATTCCAAATTAAAGGGACACGCAAGGCTCGTTTGGCCTAAATTTGGTCAAAAAGTTCTAGGTTCCGAACCCTTGGTCCAATCTCGAGCGTACACAATCTCCGCCCTAGTTCCATTACTAGTAACCTACAGCACAAATTTGATGAAAATTTTGAGAAGTTGTTGAGTAATCGTGATTTTTTATATATGTTCGTTAGCCCTTCGACCAATTAAAAGGTCCAGAATCTTAACCCATGGGCCGATTATGCTCATTTGCAATCCCCGCCGTACTTTCAGTCCTAGTAACCTACAGTTGAAATTTCATCAAGATAGCTCCATTATTTTTGTATTTCCCAGCATATAGCCAAGCTTATCTATAATAGTTATATACTATAAAGAACAAGGTATAATATATGTAGTTAGAGCCAGTGCTCAAATTTACATATTAATCAAATTGGTATTTTAATGAATCAAGCGCTTAAAATTCTTTACAAACATAATTACAGA
Organism: Dolichopus griseipennis; assembly: GCA_963082915.1. Taxonomy (NCBI): domain Eukaryota; kingdom Metazoa; phylum Arthropoda; class Insecta; order Diptera; family Dolichopodidae; genus Dolichopus; species Dolichopus griseipennis. The sequence goes on along the minus strand of OY720441.1, from coordinate 147,683,973 downwards.
ACCAGTACTAAGTATTTATATAAAAAAACAAATGAATTAGACATTAACCAATTAATCTATTTTGGGAAAGGTAAATACATTTATAAAGTAATAAATAGTAATATTAAATCAAATTTAAATTTAATAAATAGAGAAAATGTTCAAAATATAAAACAAATATTGAAACACCTGAAGCTAGAACCACAAAGAAACAAAAAAGTTTAAAATGTAGTTCTATTCAAATTTTTAATTCATTACCACTAAACATTAGGAAAAGTCAAACTTTGGAAATATTTAATAGAAAACTTAAAAAATATATAAAAAAACTTTAGAAATTAAAAATTGGAAATAAGTAAAATTAGAGAATTCCAAATAATTATTTTTTAACTAAAATTAATTGTAATTGCATAATTGATTAGATTGTAATTTTAATTAAATAATTTCTTATACATAATGTTATATATATTGTAAAATTATCTGAAATTAAACCAAATAAATAAATTAAAAAAAAAAAAAAATATTTTAGAAGAAAGTATTGAAAACATTAATTTTTTAAATATTTCCCATCCGAAAAAAAACATTTAAGTAGCTGTGAAGATTTCATAAACTCTTCCTGCTACAATTGTGAAAAACGTGTAAAAGCTACAGATTATGATAATTTAACTTTAAACAAGTGAAGAAACAGTCAGTCGGTGCAACCGACTTAGAAATACCCTACACCTATTTGGTTCAAATTTAAGGACATATTCATAAGTCATTTTAACACTATAAAAGCTGTTATTAATTTGATCGTAAGACATAGCTAACCAAATTAACTTTATAATACTAAAAACATTTTCTAATTACACTATCTATTAAAAAATATTACAAAATCTTACTAATTTATCTATTTAAAAATATTAAAAAACAAACAAACTTGAAATGAATGAAAATATATTTATTCCAATTCAATTACAAAATGAAAAAATTCTAATTGTTAAATTTTGTGATAAAAAGATAATCAAAGCATAATATATTTAATAATCCAAATTTTTAAAAATTGCAATTATTTTAAATGGTTAGTTTATATACCTAATAGAAAAGCTTATAAACGCAAAATATGCAATAAATGTACTTCTAAAATACAATTACAAATTTTGAACTTTTCATATAATTCATTTAAATATTCAAATAAATTTTACATAAATGCAGCAAGTACCTTTGAACATAGCTGAACCACTACAATTTAGTCCAGATTTCGGAGACACATAGGACATAGGAAATATATTCTTTGGCTTTGAAATTAAACTCGACCAGAACCATTTCGCATGGTACTTTCATTACTAGTAATCTAGAGTTTAAATTTCATCAAAATACCGGCATTATTTTTTGAGTTATGGTGTTTTTAAGATATATGTTTTTTAGTCCTTGAACTTGTCAAGGGTTCCAGAACCCGAAACCATGGTACGATTTCGCCGATATGCAGTCCCGTCATACTTTCAATACTAGTTAACCCTTGTATACAATTGGAACGTTCTATCTTAATTTTAAGTTACTAGTTTTATTAATTTCGATGATAAGCTTTTACACATTTGGGGGTCTTAGAGAGGTCCTGAACCACCACTCCAAATGATCCCAAATTAGGGGGGCACGGAAGAAATAGTAAAGAACACCCTGGGCCAAATTTGAAGCTTCTACATTTTTTTCAAGTTACTATTTTTGTTAATTTCGAAAATATGCTTTAAGGTCCTCGGATCTGAGTGGCTGGTCCCCGACCCACTAGTCCAATGGGGCTCAAATTTCAAAGACACTTACGCAATAGGAAGGGACACCCTGATACCAAATTTGGAGGTTATATCTTCATTGGTTTCGGAATTACGCTAGTTTGGCCTAAATTCGATCAAAAAGTTCTCAGTTCCGAACCCATTGTCCAATCCTCACCGTACGTAGTTACCGTCGTAGTTTCATTACCAATAACCTACAGCACAAATTTCATGAAGATAGACTCATTAGTTGTTGAGTTATCGTGATTTTTAATATATGTTCGTTATCCCTGACACCGACTAAAAGGTCCAGAATCCGAACCCATGGGCTGATTTCGCCCTTATACAGCCCGCGCTTTACTTATAGTACTAGTTAACCCTTGTACACAATTTGAACGGTCTATCTTAATTTTAAGTAACTATTTTTAGTAATTTCGATTATAAGCTTTTAAAACTTGGGAGGTCTGAGAGGGGTACTGAACCACCTCTCCAATTGATCCCAAATTAAGGGAACACGCAAGAGATAGTAAAGAACACCCTTGTGGCAAATTGGAAGCTTCTACATTTTTTCAAGTTGTTATCTTTATTAATTTTAAAGATATGCTTTAAGGTCTTCGGAAATGTGTGGCTGGTCCCCGACCCACTACTCCAATGGGGCCCAAATTCCCAAAACACTTAGGAAATAGGAAGGGACACCCTGATACCAAATTTGGAGGTTCCACCTTCATTGGTTTCGGAATTATGCTCGTTTGGCCTAAATTTGAACAAAAAGTTCTAGGTTCCGAACCCATGGTCCAATCCCGACCTTACGCAATCCCCGAAGTAGTTTCATTACTAGTAACCTACAGCACAAATTTGATGAAGATAGCGTCATTAGTTGTTGAGTTATCGTGATTTTTTATATATGTGCGTTAGCCCTTCGATCGATTAAAAGGTCCAGATTCCGAACCCATGGGCCGATTTCGCCCATATGCAATCCCCGCCGTACTTTCAGTCCTAGTAATCTACAGTTAAAATTTCATCAAGATAGCTCCATTATTTTTTGAGTTATCGTGCCTACGGACGGACGGACGGACGGACGGACGGACGGACGGACGGACGGACGGACGGACTGACGGACGGACGGACGGACATGGCTATATCGACTAAGGCGGTCACGCTGATCACAAATATATATACTTTTCCATATCTACCTCGCTTCCTTTAGGTGGTTACAAACACCATACCAAAGTTAATATACCCCTTTACCTATTCTATAGGTGTAGGGTATAAAAAGGACACGGCACTTTTAGCCAAAATAAAATTAATGAAAGAAAAAAAAAAGCTTAACTCAAATAAGCGCGTAAAGTAAACTAAGACGATGATTAACAACATCAAAAACACTATCGATTCCATTTTCCAATAGCGCAGCAAAAAAATATCCAGATAACGTTAAAAATTTAGCTCAAAATATATTTCATATTTCACAGTCTACATATTGTTTTTTAAGAAATAAATTGCATTTGAATTTATCACACATTAGTTCGCTACATAGATGGAGTCCAATAAAATGGTTTCAATCTGGCTTTAAAAATAATGCTTTTGAGGAATTTAAAAAAGAATGTGATTCCTTAAAAGAAATTGACTAAAAAAAGGAGTTCTGATTCTTGACGAAATAGCTATTCGGAGAGAATAACGAAAAACTAGATTTAATAGATGGGTTTTGAAAATTATGGTTTTTCTTGCAGTAAATATCATGGAAAACAAGTTATAGTTTTTATGCTACGGGGTTTAATTTTAAATTGGAAACTTATGTTTAACTATTTTGTCACAAAAAATGGGCTATCTGGTGAAATGCTTTTTAAAATTATTAAAGAAAATTTAGAAATATTATTTTTGAAATTACATGTGATCAAAGTTCCTCCAATAGGAAATGTTTTTCAATGTTAAATATTTCTAATATTAAAACAATAGTTGAAACATGAAGAGTGGTCCATTGTATTCCGATAATCCGTATCGTTCTACTATTCAATTAAATAGCCTATCTTTAACATTTTTAAAGACTTAAAAAACTATTTAGAAAATATCAAAATTAGTTAAAAACAAAAAGATGTATTTCTTGGAAGGAATGCAAATTTCGTTGAACACTATACTTGAACTATCGGAAAATATTTTCAAAAATGTATCTGAAATATTTTTTTTAATGACTAACGTCTTAACCAAGATGCACTTGAAAATTTGTTTTCTATTGTCAGACAAAAGGAGGGTTAATAATAAAAATCCTACTTTAGCTAAATTCAATGGAATAATAACTTGAATAATGTCATTAAATATAGTGCAATCAAGCTCTGTAAGTAACTGTGAAGATGATGTGGACAGTATGCTAATGCTAAAAGAGATAATATTAATTAATAATAATAAAAATAAAGCTAATAAAGAATCCGAATTTAAATAATTTAATTAACATAACATTTTCCTTCCCTACATTTTTTCGTAAGTTTTTGTTTGTTATCTACTTTGCAGTTATTGTTCTTTAAAAATAGTTTTCAGTGTAAAATTGCAGTTTTTCCTCTAATAAAATTTAAAAATTAAAAAATTAATTTCGTATATTTATATTATGCTTAAATACACAGTATTTTAAAACATTTTTCCCAAAAAAGAAGTCTACATTTCTCTCATAAAATCTTAAAAAATCGAGGAAGAGCGTAGTAGAACTATCAGGTAAGTACAAAATAAAATAAAAGTTGAAAAGCAGATTTTCAAGCCTTTTCTAAACTATCGACTATATCTTACGTTGGTTGTTCAAGTAAACTACTATTAACATAGTATAATGACATAATGGCAAATTTAGTATACCCTTTTTGACCTATAGTCAAACGGGTGTAATAATACTTAAATGTAAACTAGCACATGGTGTTTATGTTAATTTTAAATTGAAATAAAGCAATTTTTTTTAAAAAATTTTTTTGGGATTATTCTAGCAATTTTTTAACAAATTTATCAAATTTCACTTAAACTTTTCATAATTATTAAATGATAATAAAAAAACAAATTTAATTCAGTTAACATTATTCACCGGAAACCCACCATCCTCAATTCTATCGTCAAGGAGCACACAATTGTCAAGAAGCACCAGGCATAGAAAAATTAGAGACAAACGTGAAAACTGTTTTGCAAACTGTTTTATTTTTTTAAAAAAGTTTTTGTTTCGCAACGGTTAAAAGAAATTGACAAAAAAATTTTTTTAAACATTCCCCTAACTCAAAGAAGTTTTACCTATTTTCTAAAATTGGACGGAATTTACTTACAAAATTTTTTTTTTTGAATAATCGTAGGAATAATAAGTATGTACATGTACGCATACAAAATTTGAGAGGCTGACAAAAAATTTTGTTTAGTTCGGTCAAAGATAATGAATACAACTAAATGTGCACAGTCCATATAAAACAAAAACTTTAAAATTCAAGCTCTTTAAAATAAAAAGAAAGAAATAAAAAAAAAAGTTTAAAGCTTTTTACTCTCTTCATTATTAAATTAGAGAACGAAAAAAAAAAACAAAATAAAAGCTTTGTTGACTTTATTTTTTTATTAAAAATTTTTAAAAATGAATAAATACGATTTATGAAATTATAATATATCGATGGCTCCAAATTATAACGATGTAAATCTAAAATGATGTTTTAAGAAAAATGAGTTCAAAAATATTGGAAATATATTTTATTATAACTTTGTTATTTTTTTGAATAAATTAAGAATACAAATTAAAATTCGCGATTTTAAATGTAAAATTGAAAAAACCGTTGAAAAATATTTAAAACAATTTTATTCTGTGATCTTCAAGACTTATGACGTTCTTTACGGCATATTTTTCTTTCTTTATTTCTCCTAAAAATGCTAATATAAGAAGGCTTACCTTTGGTTTACATTCTACCTTGTTTTAATTTTGTTTCGTTGTAACTATACTTAAAACCAAAAAAATATTATTTATAAGAAATTTAATTATAAAAAATTAACAAGTAAAAAAAAATATATGAATTTACTTATACTTAAGACAAATATTTTAATCGTCATATCAAACTTGACTTACGTCGTTATTTTTTGGAGCCATCGAATGAGTATATGATCTTTTAAATTCAGAAAATAGAAATCTAATAAAGAAAAAAATTAAATTTCTTGTATGTAAAATTTCTTGCATATTAATAATATAATACATATAGCGAAAGACGTGTAGAATGTATTAAAAATCTATTAAACTTCATTCAACAATAATATTTAATACATGTATACATATCGGATTCATATACATGCTTACAAAAAAAAATGCAAATAAAAAATTCTTTCTCAAATTATCTTCTTTAAATCTTTATACTATAGTTAATCGACAGTCACGTGACATATTTATATTTTTAACTCTCTTAAAAGCTTTTTTAATTTTTAACGTGTATGAATGTGTGATGATATTAGACCCATATTAGGGTTTTATTTTTTAAAAAAATTTTTATATGAGAGTGCACATCTAGTTGTATTCATTATCTTTGGTTCGGTTAACTCGTTAAGGCACGAAGGCGCAATGAAGCTTTTTCAATATTTTAGATGTCGAGTTGAAAAGGTTTGACCGCTTGCCTTGAAATTTGTTACCTGTTAGCTAACATAATTAGTTGTATAAAGTTGGAATATATTAACCCATTTCGGCCCGGCAGGCTTCCAAAAAATTAAATTTTAAATTAAAAATTTCCGATTTGTGTTTTTACAGGTTGATTTTACAGTCCAAAACAGTGGCTGCAAAAAATTTAAGTTAACACAAAAATTGCACATTTCCCTAATTCAAAAAAGTTTTACCTATTTTCAAAAATTGGACGGAATTTAATTACAAAATTTTTTTTTTGAATAATCGTAGGAATGATAAGTATATTCATGTACGCAGACAAAATTTAAAGTCAATTGGCCAAACCGTTTCTGCTTAAGAGTAAAGTAACGAAAAATCTGTCGAAAGCTGCTGTTGACGCAATGGGTAAACGGAACTCAACTAACGCGCGACCTTGGCCAGGCAATAATTCGAAAATTTTGACGTAATATCCTTCAAAAATTTTTTTCAAACGGAATTGCAGGGCGGCGACGGTTAACTATTTCCAAGTCTGTTAATAGAGTGAACTCCATTCTCAAAGAGGAACACATATACCAAATGTGTAGTCAATCGGTTAAACTATTTCTAATTTATAGCAAAGTAACGAAAAAACCTATAAAAAGCGGTTGGGCCACAATGGGTTAACGGAACTCCACAAATATATTTTTGATGCTTTCTTTTTAACCAAAACAGAACTTCAATACATTGGGCAAAACGTGCTTTTTTACAATTTGCACGCTCCCGGGCAACGCAGGGTAAATCTGCTAGTCTAATATATAAAGAAGAAAATTTGTTTGTTTGTTTATTTGTTTGTTTGTCCAGGATTCACGTGAAAACCACTTGTCCAATTGCCACCAAATTTTACAGGATAAATTCTGGGTCTCGGGGTGTGACATAGGCTATATGAAGTTTTAAAAGGTCAATAGGTTATGGCTCCAGAGCTATTTTAAGCTCTTTAGTTTTTTTGATGTCGAGCCGAAACGATCTGACCGATTCGCCTGAAATTTTGCGAACATGGAACTCTTTGCTAGAGGAAATTTTATATAGTTGGTTAAAAAAAAATATAAACCCATTTCGGGACGGCGGGCTTCCAAAAAATATTTTTTTTCCGATTTGTGTCCCACGTTACAGTGGGTATTTGCGTCTGTAGGCACAGCAACTCAAAACAATATCTTATCTCGATGAAATTTTAATTGTAGGTTGCTGGTACTTAAACTACGGCGAGCATTGAATATTGGCGAAATCGATCCATGGTTTCGAATTTTGGACCTTTAAATCGTTCTAAGGGCTAACGAACATAAATAAAAAATCACAACAACTAAAAAACTAATAACGCTATCTTCATGAAGTTTTTGCTGTAAGTTACTAATAATGAAACTACGGCGTGGATTGCGTACGGTTGAGATTCGAAGGTTCGTATCCTAGAACTTTTTGATCGAATTTAAGCCAAACGAATATAAATCCGAAACTAATGAAAATGGAACCGCCAATTTGGTATCAAGGTGCCTCTTCCTATTTCCTTAGTGTCCTTGAAATTTAGGATCAATTTAAGTAGTGCTTCGGGGAACATTCATACAGTTCCGAAGCCATTAAAGCATATCATCGAAATTAATATAAATAGTAACTTAAAATTAAACTGACTTTCCCATTGTTTACAAGGATTAATTAAAAATTAAGGTAAGGCGGAAGGTAACTGCATATCGGCGAATCGGACGTGCGGCCGAGATCGAAATTCGGGTTCCTAGAACTTTTTGATCGAATTTAGGGCAAACAAACATAATTCCGAAACCAATGAAGATAGGACCTTAAAATTTGGGAGACAAGTGTTTTTTTTTTCTATTAGCTTTGTGTCCGTAAATTTTGAGTGAATTGGAATAGTGGTTTGCGTACCATCCCCATTATTTCCAAGACCTTATAGCATATATTCGAAATTAAAAAAGATAGTAACTTGAAATAAATATAGAAGCTTTAAATTTGGAATAAAGGTATTTTTTAATTGTAGTGCTAGTTCAGGTACCTTCTTAGAAATCCTAAAATTAAAAAGCTTATGTTAGAAATTCATAAAGATGGAAATTTTAAATTTGATACACGAGGCTGCTTTCCTATTTCCGTTCTTATTTAACATTTTTATTTTTTAAAAGGCTAAGAATTTTACCATATTATGTATTATCAATAATAAGAAGTCTCATCAGAATATTTTTTCAATTTTTACATCTATGATGCGTTCGGTCGGGGGGAAAAATAAAAGAAAAAAGCATTCTCTTATTCTCTTTAAAATTTTTTATTTTACCTTTTTCTTTTTTTTATTAGTTAAAAAATGGTTAATGGTTTGAACTTTGGATAGTGACACTATACAATGAACAATGTTCTATAGAGATCTGTATACGTATGTATAGAAAATATTGTATTCGTTTCGTATAGAGTTAAACTAGAATAGAATTCTTTTGTTTTCCTTTTCTTTATTAGTATTTCTTATTATTTGACTTGGCATGACTTTGTAAAATACATTATGTCCATACTTACATGTAAAAATAAATAGAAATACGTTATTTTAAAAATTTTGTTTTTGCGTTTAAAATGTTTTAAAGTTATGAGTAAAGTTTGTAAAAACGTGTACCGTGAATATTTCAGATTTAGTTATTCAATTCAAATAAATTTAAATTAATTATGAAAATAATATTAAAATAATATTAAAATTAAGAAATCTCAAAATTTCTACAAATCAGGAATAAAAGGTTGCATTTCTGATTGTAAACAATCTAAACGAGATAGCATAGGACTCAGACTTTTTAAATTTCCTCCACAAGATTCCGTAATTGATCAAATTTGGTGAGGAAATTGTGGTATTTCAAATTCCCAACTCGTAGTTGGAAAAAAGTTTTTATTTGTAATAAATATTTTAATCCAAGCGATATAGGTAAATTCAACCACCTTATTTTTGTAACTCTTATTTTAATGGAGACAGTATTCAAACATGTCACATTCATTTATATGTAGGAAAGAATAAATTGAAATCCGACGCTATATCCTCTGTAAAATTAGATACATATTTAGAAGAAAGTATTGAAAACATAAATTTTTTAAATATTTGCCCACCCGAAAAAAAACGTTTAAGTAGCTGTGAAGATTTTATAGACTCTGCCTGCAACAATTGTGAAAAACGTATAAAAGCTACAGATTTAGAAAATTTAACTTTAAAAAAGAACACTGCACTTTTAGCCGAAATAAAATTAATGAAAAAAAATAAAAAGCCTGCATAAATACATGGAAATAAATTGCAATTGAATTTATCACGCATAAGCTCGCTACATAGATGGAGTCAAATAAAATGGCTTCAACCTGGTTTTAAAAATAATGCTTTTGAGGAATTGACAAAAGAATGTGATTCCTTAAAAGAAATTTACTAAAAAACGTAGTTCTGATTTTTGACGAAAAAGCTATTCGGAGAGAACTCAGATATAAAGAAAAACTAGATTTAATAGATGGGTTTGAAAATGATGGTTTTTACTGCAGTAAATATCATGGATAACAAATTATGGTTTTTATGCTACGGGGTTTTATTTAAAATTGGAAACTTGTGCACATGGTGGAAAGATTAAGAACATTTTCTGGTGAAAACGACGGGGACGGACGGAATACCCTGGAACAAAAGGGTAGAAAATATTCTAAACAGCTATTATCACATAAGAGGCACTCGCATATACTTCGGAATTCTTAGCGACATTAGAGATAAAATAGTGGGTAGAGCCGAGCAAGCATTGGAAGTTTTTCATAGTATTTACTTCAATTATATTTAAAATTTAAATTAACATTTATCAGCTCATTAGAAATTTATATTAAACTTAGATTAAAAAGTAAATAAAAGTTAAATTACTTTAAATTATATTTGCTAATAAATACACTTAAAATATAGTGTTTAAATAAAACAAATAAGTTAATTTCAACAAATTTATAAACATTTTAAAATAATAAATAAATAAATTTTGAAAGAATATTTTGATCTAAGCAAACATCAAAATTTTAATAAATAAAATATCAAAATAAAATAAATAATCAATAAAATAAAATTTTAATATAAGGAAATTAATAAATGTGAATATAATTTAGCGATAATTAAAATATTGAAATTTGAAAATTAATTTAAAATTTTAAACTATTCAAAAATTTTAAAAATTCTTACTAATTCATTTAATTAATAATTTAAAAAAAACAAAAAAACCTGAATTAAATGTTGAATACATTTTTTTTTTAATTTAATTACAAAATTTGAAAAATTTTAACTAATAAATTTTGTGATAAAAAGCTAATTAAAGCATCAATGTTTTTAATTTACTTTATTCAATTACAAAATTACATATGATTAAGTACCCTTGATTAATTATTTCAATTTTGAATATTTTTTAAATTTATTTTCTTAATTTACTTTTTTTTTAATATTATGCGTAATTCAATTTTTAATATTTACATTCTTTTAATTTGAAAAATTCTTTTAAAGTATAAAAAGATTTATAGGTATCCTATTTAGTGTTTCTGGAAATATGGCGTGATCCAGATTACAGTTATGGGATATTAATTTCTGATTAAAATATTGTGATTAAAATTGGTTAATTCTCATCTTTTATATTTATTATAAGGAATTTTGGGCACTTCTGTTATTAATACGTATTACAATCATAATTCTCCCGCTTTCTGTGAGGTTAATTTTGATTAAACTAAAAGTTATTTGAAAGAAATATTAATTTGTGATAATATATATATATAAAGCTTTATATAATTTGATAGTTTTTAAAGTAAATTAAAAAAATTAATGCTGTTTTTATCACAAAATTTAATAACTATAATCAAACAACAACAACAAATTGAACTAATATTTACAAGTTTTAGAATAGGTAAAACTGAAATTGATATGGAATCAACGTGTATATGTTCAAATTATAGTCGCAATATTTTTACAAATCCTAATTTGACACCCCTTTTTAGCACATTTTCAAAAAATTTTGTAAAAATGTGCCTATATAGTTTCACTCTGTCCGTTCGTCCGTCTGTACGTCCGTCTGTCTGTCCGTATGTTTACAAAAACTTTTACATCGTTTGAAATAGAGAAAAGAAATTTTAACCACGAGTAGGTATTACAAAAAAAATTATTTCGTAGAAGTATTTTCTTCTGTAGCCCCACCCGTTAGAGAGCTGCAGCCCCCGCAAAGTTGGGAAAAGCCCTATATTCAAATTGTTATAACAAGAGTTCTATTAGGTGTATTTTCAATCTGAAAACGGCAAAAGATAGCTGGTTTTATAAACTTTATAAATTTTTAAAAGGTAAATGTTTAGGATTGCCACACGGTACTAAAATTTACCATTATGCAAAACTCAATTTTTGCAAAATTTTTGGCTAGACATAACTTCTATACGGGCCAAGCTAGAGTCTTGAAATTTAGCTATAAGGGCTCAAAATTGAAATTTTGCTATTTTTAAACACCTGTAACACCTATTCAAATTTTTTTTTGTTAATATACAAAATTTTAAGGTCCAATATTATACTTTAACATATGTTAAAAGATTTTCTTAAATTTAAAAGCTGTTCTTTAAATTGAAGAAAGTGTCTATCAGTTTTAACCATTTTTGCTTATATAGTAAAATTCTAAATAAAATTCCAAATTTTGGTAGAATTCACAATTTAATTCCTTGAACCTAAAAAAGTTGGGGGAAGGGGAGTAGTGAGGATTAGATCCTTGAGAAATTGGGCAACCTTCCCCGTATAGAGTGGCTATTAGGACTTAAAAACACAAAAAAAAAAAATTACGGTTTTTATAAGTAAGTAGTAACTTAGTCACCAACGTTTATATTTCTTAAATTAAACGTTAACATTAAACCTTCAACATTATTTTCCGATAAAATACTCAGTATGAAACACTCAATTATTTTGAAAATGTGCTTTTTTAAAAACCCTTGGTTTTTTTCATCACTTGTTTTTTTTTTTTTTTTTTACGAGGGAATGGAAAGCTCGAAAGCCACCCATTGAAACTATGCGGAGTTTCGCAGGGTAGGGTATGATTGCAAAACACCAAAACCACACCCTTTAAGGGAGGGGATCTTTTTGAACCAAACTTTAGGAGGGAACCTGTACTACAAATGTACAGTTTGGTTATAGGGATTTGGATATGGAAGGATTTAGGATTATGGTGGAAGTTATTTGGAATATCTGGATTATGGGGGATGGGGAAAATTGGATGGGATATTTGGAAGAAAGACCTTAATGTTCTTCTTACATTTGGTTAAACATTATCAACTTTGGGAAACACATTTGGTGGAATATGATTCAATAAACGAGATGAGCGCATGACAAACGAATTTCCATAAGGAGTGTTACGCCATCTGGCTAGCTCAACTGAGTAGGGATGAGCATCTGTTGCCCTCCTTGTTTCCTGTTGGAAAATCTTGAATGGAGGCATAAGTTAGATATCTATAAAACAAGGTCAGTGACCCAACAGTGCGACGATGGCTGAGTGAGGTTGAGGTAACACTGGGATCATTTATAAGACGAATAGCTCTATTTTGCACTTTATCAAGATATCCCAGCGCCGTAATGGGAACACCAGCTTAAATATGTGCATTATACTCCATTTTCGGCCTAATATAAGTTTTATAGGTGTTAAGGAGATCAGAGGATGAAAAGTAAGTTTTGAGAGCGATACAAGAAACCCAAATATTTAGCAGCGTTCTTTGCTACTCCAAAAATACAATTTGACCAAGTCAATTTTTGGTTTAGCTCAATCCCCAAAAGGTTCAAGTCTTCCGCATGGTGCAAAGCTTCTCCCTAAAAAAGAAAGGTTCGGAATAATTGTAGCGAGGCTAGACAGCATTGGGTTTTTTTGGTGTTGAAATCAACTCTGTTGATTTCACCCCATTTTTGGATTTAAATTAAATCTTTGTTTAATTCACTTATAGTGAAATTTTTTGCTGTTGAATTAATCTGGTTTCCTAAAAAATTTTAGGAAAAGACTGTGGGATAAAACAGATCCCTGCATTCATTTTGAAATCTTTGGATGAATATCCATCGACAAAAATACGAATCGTGCGATTCGAAAAGATATCTCCAATCCACTTAACAAAAACGCCACCTAGACCTAAAGCCCTGCATTTTGCCAACAAAGCATCATGCCAAACTTGATCAAAAGCTTTAGAAATATCCAAAGCCACAACATCAGACTCGCCAGAATGGGGAAGACTGATATTAAGCTTTACGCACAGGTAGGTCATGAGACCACCAGTTGAACGACGGGCTCTGAACCCGTAATGTCGATCATGAAGCAAACCTTTACGATCTAGATATTTCAAAAGATTATAGTTTATAACTTTTTCCATTACTTTGGAGAGGACCGATGTAATAGCAATAGGTCGGTAGTTAGAGGGATCGCTTTTATCGCCTTTTTTAAGGAATTGGAAAAACATGTGCAATCTTCCATTTGGTAGGATGGATACACGAAGTAAAGGAAAGATGGAAAAGGTTGCGCAGAGGTTTTGAAATGGATGTATATGTGTTTTTGAGGACGGTAGTAATACCGACCGGACCGGCTGATTTTTTTATATCAAGATAATTCTTCAAGATTTTCATCATTGCTCGCGTCCTAAAGTATATTCTACCAAAGAATCAGCCAACTTCTGGAATAGATGGGGGTCTTTGAGTTGACTGAGTGCAGTGACGAGTTAAAAGCTAAATGTTTGCCAAACAAATTAGCTTTTTCTTTTGAATCTGACACGATGTGGTTGTTTATATCAACAAGTGGGGAAAAGAAGACCCGCTATTGTCTTCTTTTAAATTTTTGCAAAAGTCCAAAAGGATTTGCTATTTTTGTGCATGTGTATTAGTTTATGCTTCAACCTTTGGTTGAACAAGAATTTTTGCTTGTTGATAACTCTCTTGCATCTGTTCCGAACCACAATATAGTTGGCCCTGTAAGACTCCAAACCACTGTCCCGGTACTTTTTGAAGGCCTGCTCTTTTTTTAGAATGGCTTATTTGTAAGTACGATTAAACCAAGTTTTGGGTTTCCGCTTAATAGATTTCATGGAGTGAGGTATAAATAATTCTCATTCGAAGTAGAATAGTTTCATTAATCGCATTTGCAGCAAATTCAACATTCCTACCGCGGAAGCACAGTGACCAATCAAAGGTTTTGTAAAAATTGTTCAGACCTTCCCAGTTAGCATGGTTATAACGCCATACCAATTTTTTGGGAAGGTCCCTTGGTCCCTTTTTGGTTGGACGCCGAACCTGCCTGGAAGCTTGTATTGACCAAACAGTGATCAGAGCCCCCAAGAGGGCAACCAACTGAAACCACATACTTTTCAGGGCGTGTGGTTAAAAACAGGTCCAAGAGGTGACCTTTTTGATCAGCACGGTCAGGGATTGTAGTGGGATTTTTAACAAGTTGAGAAAGGTGAAATAGAATGGCAAATAATTCAACTTTTTTCCCAATCGAGTTTTGACTCGGAAAAGAGCTACTGGAAAAATGAAGCCAATCTTTGTTATGAATATTAAAATACCCTACCAGAACAATTTCAGTCTCAGGATAACAATCGAGAATTTCATTGATCTGGATTGAAAGGTTTCCAATTTCCATAACAGTTTCCTGTTCACTTGAATTGGGTGATCTGTATAGAAAACAGAAATGTATATCATGCTTTCCAACATGGATTTTGACCCAAACGTAATTGAAAGTTGGGCTAGAAGATTTGTATTTGACAAGAGTATTGAAAGCAATGTTTTTTTATACCCTACACTTATAGAATAGGTAAAGGGGTATATTAACTTTGGTATGGTGTTTGTAACCACCTAAAGGAAGCGAGCTAGATATGGAAAAGTATATATATTTGTAATCAGCGTGACCTCCTGAGCCGATATAGCCATGTCCGTCTGTCCGTCCGTCCGTCCGTAGGCACGATAACTCAAAAAATAATGGAGCTATCTTGATGAAATTTTAACTGTAGGTTACTAGGACTGAAAGTACGGCGGGGATTGCATATGGGCGAAACCGGCCCATGGGTTCGGATTCTGGACCTTTTAATCGATCGAAGGGCTAACGAACATATATAAAAAATCACGATAACTCAACAACTAATGACGCTATCTTCATCAAATTTGTGCTGTAGGTTACTAGTAATAAAACTACTTCGGGGATTGCGTAAGTTCGGGATTGGACCATGGGTTCGGAACCTTGAACTTTTTGGTCGAATTTAGGCCAAACTAGCATAATTCCGTAACCAATGAAGATAGAACCTCCAAATTTGGTATCAGGTAGGCTACCATGTATTGCTACTTACGCTAAACGTAAGTAGCAGGAGAAAAAATGACACCATGTAGAGCGCATATGGGAAATTTGCGCATTCGTAAGTAGCAACTTTGGTACCATGGTGTGCTACTTGCGAACATTTTTGACGTTTATTTTACTTTTTTCATTCGCTTGATAATTTGTTTGCGAAGGAGGTGTAATTTTTTAGTTTTTAACAATTAGTTAGTAGTTTTTAATAAACATGTAAGTATATACATACAATATATGTCATTTATAGATTTTATGATAATTAAAGTTCTATGTTTAAGCACAAATTACTTTAACAATACTTTGTTTCAAACTAACAAAAATATTTTAAGGTAAAAAATTTTTTGTTCATTGTGATATAAACAACAATCTTTAATTTTTTTTGTGCATTAACATATTACATACTATGTATTTACATTTATTTTGTAGATCTAAGCAAACAACCAAGCCATCGCAATTTCAAATTATGGTGGAGTTTATGGTACAACATAAGGAATTAGCTCAAGGCTATTCACGAACAGTGGATGGCCGGGTTAAATCCAATAAATTGTGGCAAATATACATATAAAAATGCTTCCTTTGATAGCCGGAAATTTTTGATAAAACTAAATTGTAAAAAAAAATAATCAATTATTAAAAATGATACCTCTTGGTAGGCATTTGCATTATGTTAGATTTTTCCCTAAGAATTTTTCTTTGAATTGGCACATTATTTTCTTCATCTTTGTCACTTAAAAACAATGCTATGGAATCCATTTTTTTTTATTTAACTTTATTTTTTATTTAAAATTATGTTTTATTTTATTTTTAAAAAAATTTTATTTGAATTGTTTACAAATTTACGATTTTACAAATAAAAACAAATGTCTAAATGTCAATTTTCAAAATTTTAGAAGGAAAAACAAATGTCAAAGTGTCAATTTTAAATATTTTCAATGGCAGCACTATTTTTCGATGCGTTTTTGTTACATGGTACCAATTAATTTACGCATCGCAAATTAAATGCGCACATTTTTGCGATGCGCATTTTTTACATGGTAGGGGCCCAGGGTGTCGCTTTCGATTTCCTTAGTCTCCTTGAAATTTGGCCCAGTTGGAATAGTGGGTGGGGATCAGCCACTTAGTTCCGAGGACCTTAAAGCATATTTTCGAAATTAATGAAGATAGTAACTTAAAACAAATGTAGAAACTTCAAATTTGGCACATGGGTGTTATTTAATATTTCCTGCGTGTCCCTCTTATTTTGGATCAATTGGAGTGGTGATTCAGTACCTCTCTTAGACCCCCCAATGTGTAAAATCTTATCATCGAAATTAATAAAACTAGTAACTTCAAATTAAGATAACACGTTCCAATTGTGTACAAGAATTAACTAGTATTGAAAGTTTAACGGGGACTGCATATGGGCGAAATCATACCATGGTTCCGGGTTCTGAAGCCCTTGAAAAGTTCAAGGGCTAACAAACATCTATCTTAAAAACACCAAAAAAACTCAAAAAATAATGTCGCTATTTTGATGAAATTTAAACTCTAGGTTACTAATACCTAATGAATGTACCATGGGAATTGCTTCTGGTCAAGTTTAACTTCGAAGCCAAAGAATATATTGCCTATTTCCTATGTGTCCCCGAAATTTTGACTTAATTGTAGTGGTTCAGCTATGTTCAAAGGTACTTGCTGCATTTATGTAAAATTTATTTTTATATTTAAATGAATTATATGAAAAGGTCTAAATTTCTAATTGTATTTTAGAAATACATTTATTGCATATTTTGCGTTTATAATCTGTTCTATTAGGTATATAAACTAGCCATTTAATATAATTGAAATTTTGAAAAATTTGGGTTATTAAATATATTATGTTTTGATTAGCTTTTTATCACAAAATTTAATAATTAGAATTTTTACATTTTGTAATTGAATTGGAATAAATATATTTTCATTTATTTCAAGTTTTTTTGTTTTTTAAATTTTTTGAAATAGATAAATTAGTAAGAATTTGTAATATTTTTTAATAGATAGTGTAATTAGAAAATGTTTTTAAGTATTATAAAGTTAATTTGGTTAGCTATGTCTTACGATCAATTTAATAACTACTTTTATGGTGTTAAAACGACTTATGGATATGTCCTTAAATTTGAACCAAATAGGTTTAGGGTATTTCTAAGTCGCTTACACCGACTGACTGTTTATTTACTTGTTTTATGTAGAAGTGTGAAAAAAGTGAGTAGCCGTTAATATCGAAGTTAACATTTTGGCTACTAACTTGCGTTTCACATAGAGCAAGGATTGGCGGTTTAATTGGATTAAGATGACCCTCAACGGCATAGAAGTTCGTTTGTAAACGGCGAATATTACAAAAATTGACGTTAAAGTTGAAAATTTTGTTAAAAATTAGAAAGAACTAAAACCAAGAAAAAAAAATGCTTATTGTACGATTTATTCAACCTAAATCGATAACACCTTTCAACGATATTCAATCTTTAGAGAAACTATATGTGCCCTTATTGTAGTACAACCAAAAACTCAATCAAAATAAAACAAATACACAATTACATCTAATTAAAAAAAAACAACATTTGTAATTGTGGCATTATAAATAGTAAAATACAGAAATAGAATGAAAGTATAATATTGGACATATACCATCAGAATTTATTAATTAAATTACGGTGCTGTTATAATGGTATATTGAGAGCGGTGAGAATTATTTGGAACATTAACATCTATCAATGGGAAGGAGAGAGATGGATATATTGTTTTGTTTACCACTAGAAGAAGATTAAAAGAAGTATTACTTCCAAAAAACAAAACTTTATTATTTTAATTTAGTTAAATGTAAACAAAACAAACCGGCGCGTGATATTAAAATCTATAAATTTTTAAAAAAATTCTATATAAACAAAAAAAAATTAATTAAATTATAGATAGAAAAATAAAATTTATATGTAGTCATAAAAAATAAAAAAAAATATTTAGTGTTAGATAAAAATAATTTTAGTTAAGAAATTAGTTAGTTTAATAGATTGAAATAATAGTACTTATCTAAAAAATGCCGCCATTGGAAATGTGGCAATGTGGTCCAAACCGATTCCCAAAAAAAAAAAAAAATTTTAATTTAAAAGAACCACCACAAATTTTAAAACAAAACACTAAATTAAAATAAAACAGAATTAAGTGAAGTGTAAAAATTAAATTAATTTAAAGAGCTAGTATTTGAAAAATTTTGCTCTTCATTCAAGTTTGAATAAATTACAAAAAAAAAATTTTTAAAGAATCCGAAACCGGTGTTATCGCAACGAAGGTTGACGACGGATTCGAATAAATCACTTCCAAAAACTGACCATTTTCTTAATTCTTCTTCTTCTATGACTCTACAGCTCGGTGTGAGGTTTGGACTTCATAACTATTTGCCTCCATATCTCCCGGTCTTTCGCCGTTGTTTTCCAATTTCTCAATTGTAATTTTGAAGCATCTTTTTCAATGTTGTCTTCCCATCTTGTTCTGGGTCTTCCTCTAGCTCGACTTAATATGGGTCTTAGATGTAATATCTTATATGGCATTCGATTTTCCTGCATTCTCACTGTGTGCCCTGCCCACCTTAGGCGTTGTGATTTACTGAAACGAATAATGTCTTCATTTTTTATAAGTTCATTTAGTTCAGCATTATTCCTTCTCCTGTAATCTCCATTTTCTACCCTTATAGGGCCATAAATTTTCCTTAGTATTTTCCGTTCAAAAATTCGGAGATCGTTTTCGTCAGCCATATTCAGTGTCCATACCTCACAACCGTATGTTACCACAGGGCGTATTATTGTTTTATAAATTAATAATTTCGTTTCCCTTATCAAGAGACGTGATTGCATTAATTTTTTGTATGCAAATAGGCATTTATTTCCTGCTTTAATACGTTCTTGAATACAATATTTTATACTATTGTCATTTTTTACCATTACTCCAAGGTATTCAAAGCTTATTACTCCCTGAAAAGTAAATCTATCAATCATTATATCTTTCGGTTGCCTTCTTCTTTCATCTCTTGACATCTTCATGTACTTCGTTTTGGTTTCGTTTATTTGAAGACCTACCTTGCTAGACTCTTTTTCGACCATAGAGAAGGCATCTATCATATCTTTAGCTCTTTTCGAAACAATTGCAATATCATCCGCGTATGCAATTATTTGATATGCTTTTGAAAATATATGTCCTCCTCTGTCTAGTTTGCCAATCGCTTGTTGAAGTATCATATTGAATATAATAGCGGATAACGCATCACCTTGTCTAACCCCACTCGTAATTTTAAATTCTTTCGATGCATTTTCTTGTATTAACACTTTGCCTATGGAGTTATTCATGGTCATATTTATTACATCTATTAATTTCTTAGGTACACCTATTTCTGCTAGTGCTTTGGGAATATTTTTTCTATTTATACTGTCAAATGCTTGTTTAAAATCTATGAATAAAATATGCAGGTCGACGTTGTACTCATAACACTTTTCCATTATCTGTTTAAGTACAAAAATTTGGTCTATGGTAGATCGTTTCCTCCGGAAGCCACCCTGGTATTCTCCTACATTTTCTTCGTAATAAGGCTTTATTCTATCACAGATGATATTTGATAAAATCTTATATGCACAGTTTAGTAGGGTTATGCCCCTATAATTACTGCATTGCAGCTTGTCTCCCTTTTTATGAATCAGACATATCAACCCTATGCTCCATTTTTTGGCATGCAGTTATTTGTCCATATTCTACATATCAGACTATGTATTTTATTATATAGACAAGTACCTCCGTTTTTGTACAGTTCAGCTGCTGGTTTATCCTCTCCTGGAGCTTTACAGTTTTTTAATTTTTCTATTACTTCCCTTACTTCTTCTATAGTTGGTAACGGCACCAACGGTTCTACAGTTTGTATATCATTTTCAGTTACATATCTATTCGCTGGAAATGGAGTGTTTAATATTTCTTCAAAATACTGGGACCATCTCTCAAGGACCTCTTCTCTACTTGACAGTATTTTGTTATTCTTATCCTTACACGATGTTATTCTGGGTTGGAAGCCATTTATCTCTTGGTTAATCTTATTGTATAATTTTCTTGTATTATTCATATAATTTTCTATTTGGATTTGCTTAATTCCCTTTTTATACATTTCTCTTTTCTTTGCCCGGCATGTTTTTGTGGCAATGATTCTTTTTTCTCGATACTCCTCTCTGTTTGCCCTTGTGTTTCTCTGCAACATTTTTTGTCTAGCTGGGTTTTTTATTTCAATTACCCTTTTACACTCTTGAACAAACCATTCTTTATTTCTTTTGGCTATTTCAGTACCTATTTCCACTTCAGTTGCGGCTCTTACTGCATTTTCAATCCTGTCCCATTCTTCTTCTATATTATCTTCTCTTTCTGGATTATTTTCTAATTGATCCTCAATTTTGTTTTGGAATTGCTGTACAACTACTTCATTTTTAAATTTTTCGTTGTTCCACTTCTTTCTTTTTATTCCCTTTATTTTTGCTATATTAGCTATTCTTTGTCGGACTTTTGCTACTACTAGAAAGTGGTCACTATCGCAATTCGCTCCTCTATATGTTCTTACATCGATTATTGTAGTTGCCCATCGTTTTGAAATAAGCACATGATCAATTTGATTGACTAAATTTCTTCCAGGGACTTTCCATGTTCCTTTGTAAATGTTTTTTCGGTCAAATGCAGTGCTTCTAATTTTTAAACTATTTTCATTTGCAAATTGATATAAACGCAATCCATTATTGTTTGATTCTTCATGTAGTGAAAATTTCCCTGTAATATGTCTAATATGTTCTTCTCTTCCAACCTTTGCATTTAAATCACCAACGATCATCAAAGTATGGTATCTAGGAGTTTGTTCGCACACGTTACTTAAATCTTCATAGAAGTTGTCCTTGTCGTCATCATTTGCTTCTTCAGTTGGCGCATACGTGGATATAATTGTTATATTATTGAATCTTCCTTTTATTCTAATACTACATATTCTGCTACTTATTGCGTTGTATCCTATCACAGATTTCTTCATATTTTTATTGACAATAAAACCAGTACCATACATTCCTGATCTGTTATTATCACTATAATATAGGGAAAACAAGGGTTTGTTTATTTCTCCGTTTCCTTTCCATTTTATTTCTTGTAAGGCTATTATATCTAATTTATACTTATTCATTTCATTTGCCACTTGCATTTTTCCGGGTTGCATCAATGTTTGCACATTCCATGTGCCAATTTTTAAATCATGTCCTTTTATACGTTTCCGGGTCTGGTTACCATTTACACTATCATTATTTATCCGAGGCTCGTTGTATGAATTCGTAACTCGATCATTTTCACAGGGTTGGGGAGTTAACCAAACGCCCAACCCCCCTCTTTGGAGGGCCGTGGTGATGCAATAGGGTATTTAGTCCCATGCGTTGTTCTCTATGGTTATACTGCCAATACTCGGAATTTTATACCTACTTCCAGGTAATTTCCACATTTATATAGCGAGCCGCTTGTTCCAAGTCAGACGCCCGCTCGTAGCCGCCAATTGTTGGACAGACGCTACCCACGTGTACCCTCGCCAGGAGCCCTTACAAGGTGCTATCAGCCGGGCCAGCTGAACCAAGGTTTTTTAACGAGGTTGTTACTGCTCCCCCTACTCCTTTTACATCCGGGCTTGGGACCGGCAATGGCGGATTTATAATTTAATTTTCTTAATTAAATTAGTTAATTGTGGAATTTACTTTGCTATATTCCTAAATAAAAACGACCATTAGAATTCATATTTTAAATTTTTTTATTGCGACTAGTGTATAAGATTTTAATAGTAAAAAATTTGGAGATGTGAAAACTTAAATATTTTCAATTAAAATAATATTTTTTAAATCTGATTATAACAAAAAACAGGATAAAGATTGAATTTTAAGGTCATCTTTAAAGGATAGTTTCCGAGTTACAAGAAATTTTAACTTAACTCCTATAAAGGCACCCATAAGATTATGTGCAAATTATTTTCAAAAGTATGCCTTCTAAAATGTTTTTCGTTCTTTTCGACATGACCTTTAGTGTATCAAAAAATTAAAAGAACTTTCGAGCTTTAAATTTCTTTATTTTTATATTCACAAATACTTCAAACAACTTTTAAATGAAGTTTGAGTTCGAGATGGCTTGTAAACTACTCTTAACATGCTAAATTTAAATTTTTTTTTAAATAAAAATATTTTAAAAAAAAATACAACATATTATTAATTTCGTATTTTTTTTATAATTCGAGTTTTAGTTATATTTGTTAAAATGGAATTATATAAAAACGGTTTTCTAAATTATAACACAAAATAATTACTAATATTTTGCTTTATCTCTTTGTCGTTTTAAAGCATTTATTTCACCTTGTTGAAATGAGGCCTCTGCAAATATTTTTTTCACTTTTTCTTTCCGTTCCAAATCACTGAAATAAAAATATAAATAAATAATTATTTAAAAGAAAAATAATTACTCTTAAATTAAATATAAATCTTAAAAAGAAATTAGAGAAATATTTTTCGTTCATCCTTGAACATCCCTTAAAAATTGACATAAATCAAATCAAAAGAACATACAATTTAACCTGTTAATATCATTTAATAAGAAATTATTGTAATAACTTCGATAATATAATACATATAGATAGAGTACAAAAATAAAAAAAATGTATTGAAATTGAAAACAAGTAAAGATACAGTCAGTCGGTGCAACTGATTTAGAGATAGCCTACACCTATTTGGTTCAAATATAATGAGATATTCATAAGTCATTTTAAAACCATAACAGCTGTTATTAGTTTGATCGTAAGACACAGTTAACCAAATTAATTTATAATACTAAAAACATTTTCCAATTACTTTATCTATTAAAAATATTACAAATTCTTACTAATTTATCTTTTTAAAAATATTAAACAACAAATAAACTTGAAATAAATGGATTCGTAAATTGCAGTTACAAAATTACATATTTAAAACTTTTTATCCAAAAAAAAGTTTATATAATTTGATTGTTTTTAATATGCATACTGCTGATATTAATGTGGTAACACCACAATATGACGAAACAGTGCAGGCAATTAGTAGACTAAAAAATAACAAAGCTCCAGGGGAAGACAAAATAACCTCTGAGCTGCTAAAAGCAGCAGGAACAACACTGCACCAGAAACTACATAATCGAATATGTACAATATGGTGCCAAGAGACGATGCCAGAAAAATGGAATACAGGCCTAATATGTCCAATATACAAAAAAGGAGATAAAATGAATTGCGCAAACTATAGAGGTATTACATTACTGAACACTGCATATAAAATATTATCAAACATAATATATGAAAGAATAAAACCACTTGCGGAAGGTTTGATAAAAGAATATCAAGGTGGATTCCGAAGTGGCAGATCAACCGTGGATCAGATATTTGTAATTAAGCAGAATATGGAAAAATGCTATGAGTATAACGCTGATCTCCACATACTATTCATTGACTTCCGACAGGCTTTTGATAGTATTAATAGAAAAACGGTCTCTAATGCATTGGTTAATCAAGGAGTACCGAGAAAGCTTGCTAAAATGGCTATGATGACAATGGAAAACACAAAAGCCAAAGTTCAGATCCAGGATCAAATCTCAGAAGAGTTTGAAATCAACAGCGGAGTAAGACAGGGGGATGCGCTAACATGGTCTTAAATTATGCTATCGAAAAAGTAGATAAAGAGGGAAATATATTTAACAAAGCGTATCAGATAGTAGCGTACGCTGATGATGTTGCTATACTATCTAGAAGCTATAGAAACATGGCTGAAGCGTTTACTGAAATAGAGCGAGAAGTAAGGAAAATCGGATTGGAAGTAAACGAAACAAAGACAAAATACTTAAAAATGGCAAGAGAAGAACACAGAAGAAGTCCCCAAAACATAACTATTGGCGAGTATAATTTCGAAGGGGTCTCAAGATTTGCATATCTGGGTACAACAGTATGCAGCAACAGCAGCATGCATTTCTCCATATGTGACAGGATACAAGCTGGCAATAGGAGCTTCTTTGCAAATAAAAAGTTATTACAGTCCAGATTGTTATCAAGGCAAACAAAGCTCATAATATACAAAACTATAATACGACCAGTAGTTACATATGGATGCGAAATATGGACGTTAACTGTAGCAGATGAAAACAGACTAAGAGTCTTTGAAAGAAAAATCTTACGAAAAATTTTCGGTGCCAGAAGAATAGAAAACGGCGAATATATAAGAAGAAATAACGCGGAAATTCAAGAGCTCATTAAACAATTTACCAAGGCACAAAGGCTGCAATGGGCCGGGCACATGATGCGAATGAGCGAAAGCCGATCGCAAAAGCGAGCCTTCAATATTAAACCTGATCTAAGAAGAAGTAGGGGCAGGCCACGTTTGAGATGGATTGATAATGTTGAAAATGATGCTCGAGTGTTGCAGGTTGGAAATTGGAGAAGTGCTGCTCAAGATCGCGATGCGTGGCGAGATGTTGTGAAGAAGGCCAAAGCTCACATCGAGCTGTAGCGCCACAAGAAGAAGAAGAAGAAGAAGATTGTTTTTAATGTTAATTAAAACCATTAATGCTTTCATTAGCTTTTTATCACAAAATTTAATAATCAAAATTTGTAATAAATGTATTACTAAAATACAATGACAAATTTAGAACTTCTCATATAATTCATTTAAATATAAAAATAAATTTTACATACATGCTGCAAGTTTTTTTTGGACACAACTTACGTATCGTACACAATTTCCTAATTATATATTACCTATGATAATAATTCAATGCAATATATATAATAAAAATAAAAACAAGTAAAGAAACAGTCAGTCGACTTAGAAATACCCTACACCTATTTGGTTCACATTTAATGGGAAGTCCATAAGTCATAAAAATGTTATTAGTTTGATCGTAAGACATGGTTAACCAAATTTGCTTTGTAATACTAAAAACATTTTCTAATTATTTTATCAATTCAAAAATATTAGCAATTCTTACTAATTTTTCTATTTAAAAATATTTGAAAATTTCATTGAATCTTTGTTCAAAACGCGTAAACAGGTCAAAACCAAATTAACTCTGTGGGTTTAAATAATTAAAATGCTGGTACAAAATTTTCAATAAAATTCTTTTAATCGTTTAAGCAAATAAATTTTATAGAAAACTTCATGGCGTTGTCGTGGAGAACGGGTTAATCGAACTTAACTAAAACTTTTTGCAGTCTATCTTTAGACTGCAAAATCAACCTGTAAAATTCGACACAAATCGGAACACAAAACTTTTTTAGAGCCCGCAGGTCGAAATGGGTTAATTCATTACAACCAAATTATACAACTAATTCCGGTTGCTAAGAGGAACATTTGTGCAAAATTTCAAGTCAATTGGTCAAAGCGTTTTGACTCGACATTAAAAAAATTAAAAAAGCTTCATTGCGCCCTCGTGCCCAAACGGGTTAATCGAACTCAATAAAAATTTGTGTCAGCCTCTCTTGTCGACTGCAAAATCACCCTGTAAAATTGGACACAAATCGGAAACACAAAATTTTTTGGAAGCCCGCCAGGCCGAAATGGTTTAATTTATTCCAACCAAATTTATACAACTAATTCCGGTTGCTAAGGGGAACATTTCTGCAAAATCAGGCCAATCGGTCAAACCGTTTTGACTCGACATCAAAAACACAAAAATAAAAAAACATAAAAATTTAATTATACTGCGTGATTTTAATATAGATTTACTTTCGGAAAAAAGGGATATCGCTGACTATGTCTCATTTTTATCCTCTTTTGGGTTTCAATCTTTAGTTGAAGAACTAACTCGTTTAATTTCTGGTACTTATTTAGACCATTTGTTTATAAGATTGAGTATATTGGGTCTTATTTATGATTTAAATTATGATCTAAAATTAATTCGGAAATGGTTTCTTGTTCATAAATTGGTAATAAGTCCAAAAACTAAATATATGTTATTTAGTTTGTCTATAACCCTTTGGACTGTTATCTTTATTATCATTCTCCCATGTGTAAAAAGTTTTTATTTAATTTTTCTAGTTCCAACAATAGCTCAAATTATTCTTTTCAACGTTCTATGTAAATCGTTGATCGACCACCTGGAAAGAATATAATTGGAAATAGATTTGTACTAACAACAAAATTGAAAAACGATGGAATTTATAAAAGAAAGGCGAGATTGGTAGCCAGGGGTTTTTCACAAGTAGGTGGCATCGATTTTCATAGTACATTTGCTCCAGTAATTCGTATAAATTCAATAAGAATGTTAATGGCGTTATCTGTAGAAAAAGTATGGATCGTACACCTAATGGATGTAGTGACTGCCTATTTGAATGGAGAAATACAAGAAGAACTTTATATGGAGTTACCAGAAATGTTATCACAAAACTTGAATCATATAAAAACATATTGCAAAGATATGGAAGTGGCAAAAACAGATAAAAATTGGTTAACAAAACTAAAAGAATCAAAACCGAAAGTATGTAAGATGAAGAAGGCATTATACGGCCTTAAACAGGCTGGAAGGGAATGGCATAAGAGACTAACAATAGAACTAGAAAAAATTGAAATGGTCAGAGCAGAAGCCGAGCCATGTATATTTACAATAAATAAAGGAAAACATATACTTATTGTAGCTATATACGTTGATGATCTGTTACTTATTTCTGATGCTGAAACTTATGTAAACCAAATGAAAAGTCACCTTAATAAATGTTTCGAAATGAAAGACTTAGAGAAAATTAGGTATTGTCTTGGAATTGAATTTAAACAAAGCGATGACAGGAAGAGAATTACTATGTATCAAGAAAATTACGCCGAAGTAATTTTAAAACGTTTTAATATGAAAGAATGCAAATCTGTATCAACCCCAATTGATGTAAATTGCAAATTAAAAAAAGGAAATAATGAAAAATCAGATGAAGATCATCCTTATAAAAATTTGATTGGAAGCCTCATGTACTTGGCAGTATCAACTAGATCAGACTTGGCATACAAAGTAAGCATGTTAAGTCAATTCAACACATGTCACAATACAGAACACTGGGCACCGGCTAAGAGGGTGTTAAGATATCTCAAAGGTACTACTAATTATGGTTTAATTTTTAGGCAAACTGGAAAAGAATTAGTTTGTTTCGCTGACTGGGGTTCTTCAGAAACTGACAGAAAATCATATACAGGGTATACTTTCACTCTCGCAGGCACAAGTATTAGTTGGGAGTCCAAGAAACAGCGAACAGTCGCCTTATCTAGTACAGAGGCAGAATACATGGGTTTAAGTAACGCCGCTAAAGAAATTCTATATCTACAACGTTTATTATCAAACCTAAATTGCCAAGTTCATAGTATATATAATTATATATATAACGACATTATATAATGACAACCAGGGAGCGCAAAAATTAGCTGGGAATCCAGTTTTTCACAATAGAACCAAACATATCGACATTCGATATCACTTCATACGAAGTATTGTAGAAGAAGGAAAGGTGAAGCTGAAATATAAAAGTACAAATGAAATGCCAGCAGACATTTTCACAAAAGGATTAACAAGAACAAAACATCATCATTTTTTAAAGTTGCTGGGTGTTGAAATTATAAACACATAAATGGTATCAAAATTCTTTACATTTATAATTTATTCACATTGAATATAAATAATTTAATATTATTTGTTTAAGTAATGCTTCACTAGTTTAAATTAAATATAAATAATCTTCTTATCTTTAACTAATTGAATATAGGTGTAATCGGAAAAGTAAAACTGCAATCATCTGCAAAAACATCTGATTGTAAACATTACGCACTCAGACATTTTCTGCCAAAATGCTTTTGCACAGTTATTTGGTAGTTGACATAAATCTGACGACTAAAGTTGATAAAATTCGTGACATTTGTTGGTTTTGCTAGTTGCATTTCAAATCTTAAAGCAATTGCAGTCGTTTTTGTTTTAAATTTGTTTATTAAATTATCGCATACCTACTTATCATTTTGTGCTACATTAAAAATATACAATGAATAATAATTACATTTTTCAAGAATTACTAAAAGTGGGTCAAAAACAATCCAGATTTATAAAAAAAAAAAATATTCTTTAATTAAAATCTGGATATTACTTCAAATGAAAAATTCTATCCCAAAAGTAGTAAATTACAAAAATGTGATTGAAGAATTCAATGACTTTACTTTTGTAAACCATTTTCGAATGAAAAGAGAAATATTTGTGGTAGATAAATTAATATTAAAATTTTTAAACAATTTGAAAATTTCAAAAACAATTTTCAGAATTTAGAAAATGAATTGAAAATATTCTTTGTTCAATCAAAAAGAGGACGTCCCACGAATACAACTTTAAAAAAAGCCTTGTACGTTACATTATGGATGCTTGGAAATAATAATTCGTTTAGAGAGATTGCTGACAGATTTAACAAATCACAGAGCGCCAGTCAGGAGATATTTTTAAATACTTGGGTTATGATTTGTAACCTGGCTAGTGAATATATCAAATGGCCAAGTTCGGTTGATGAAATAAATCAAACAGTTGAAAATTTTAACAACTTGCGAGGAAATGAAAGTTTTCCAAATGTTATAGGTAGCATAGATTGCAGGCATATTGAAATCGATGCACCAAAACAACATTTTGATTTAACTATCTCCTGCTGAACTTTTTTCCACATTGTAGATTTTGATTTTTTTCCATCCGTAAAACCATTATCAAAGTCCAATCTAATTTGTATTAAAAGTTTTGTAAAACTTTTTGTCCAATAATCATTTTGAATATCAACAACTTCATCATCACTGCAAAATATACAACACTTTTTATTTACATTCTATTTTATTTTTTTATTTTTACCTATTACCGCTTTCTAGATCCCTCATCGTGTTATTTTTGTTGAGAAGAATGGAAACAAAAAATTTATTACTTCATTGAAGTAAATGATTCGCAGTTTGCACTGATAATTTTTTTACTAACTACATGCACGAAAACAATTTGCGTATGATTGCATATGATATTTCAAATCATATGATTTTTGTTACACTGCATTATCAATTAGACTGCAAATTTAGCCATTTGCAGTTCGACATTAAAAATTACATGATTTTTATTTATGACATTATCATTTATACTGCTAAAAAATCTGACCGCAATTTTGCATTTCCGATTACAGCTTATGTATAACTTCAAAATTTTTATATTTGAATTTTTATTTTAAATTTGAATTTTATATTTCAGAAATTATTTGAATTAGATTTTTGTTAAATATTTTTAAATTAAATGAATTATTGAAATTTTATCTTTGAGGGAGCGTGTTGAAAAAACAAAGATAAAATATAAATATATAAAATTTGATTATGTCAAAATACGTTGCCTGTGTAAACAACGTTTAAATACCAATGTAAATTGTAATAGAATAATTTTATGTATTTTATATTACATATGTATTTTCTTACTCACTCATTAAATATAGTTCAAGATTAAAGGTTGTGTTTTCACTTTACATAAACAACATAAATTGTGTTTCGAGTTTGGGTTTGGTTGTGGATCACAGGAAGGGTTTTAAAAGTCACTAATGTTAACAACCTAACACTAAAAGCCAGACTACGCGAGCATGAACTTTAATAGTGTTTTAGACAAAAACTAACTACCGAAGTCATACAAATACAAAAACCTTTGGTTTGGTTCTTTACTTGCATTTATTCATAAGATGAAATTTTTCCCACATTATCAACAATTATATTCAAGATAACTTTTCTTCAGCTGTTGTAACGTTTCGGTTGTCACGTTTGTTGTGAAAGATAATACCTATATTTGTACACAACACAACATAAAAATTAGTTTGTGTTTTGAATAAGAATAGAAAGACAACATATTTCAGGTTGTGTTGTTGATGGGAATAGCCCCCTTTAAAAAAGTTTTTTAATTATTTAATTATAGGAAATTTGGATGATTCATTGAATTAAAAATGTTTATATTAATTTATTTATTTATGAGCTTAATTTCAAGCAAGTTACAAAAAAATATTAAAATTAATATGCTACAATTAAAACATTTAGAAGAACAAAACAAAAAAAATTAATAAAAAAGTTAACAAAAATTACAAAGTTAAAAAAAAAATTATATTTTTAAAAATTACAATAAAAAATAAAAATTACTTAAATTTTGAAGACAAATGTCAAGATATATCAAAAATATCAGTTACACAAATACAGATTATCCTCTAATGATTGTTTAGGAGTTAATATAGGGTTTGTAGGCATTACAGAGAGACATCATCCTATTAATTGGTTCGAATTACTCATATGTAGTTCGTGGGGTGCACATGTGATGATTTAATAAGTCCGTCCGTCCTTCCGCACGATAACTCAAAAAATAAAGGAGCTAGGATTTTGATATTTTCACAAATTCGTTTTTATGCAATAGCCATTTTGGTTCACGGGTTCGAGAATTGCCATACAAATTCTTTTTTCATATGAGCATTACACTATACCTATTGAAGCTGCGTGTCTGAAATTTTTCCAAAAATAGTTTAGTGTAATGGCCAAAGTTATTGCAAAATTTGGTTGGTCTACTGCAGAGGCTTCGAGTAGTTGCCATACAACTCCTTCTTTTATATGAGCAGTATAGTACACCTAATGAAGCTGGGTGTCTGGAATTTTTCCCAAAATAGTTTAGTGTAATGGCCAAAGTTACTGCAAAATTTGGTTGGTCTACTGTAGAGGGTTCGAGTAACTGCCGTACAACTCCTTCTTCTATGTGGGCATTACACTACACCTTCTATATGGGCATTGCACTACTACTATTCCTCGTTTAAATATAAATACGGCATCGGTAAGAGTGATAAAAATATATTTTATATATAAAATTGATTTGACAATATGAATTGTTTAAAATGCAACCAAAAAAATTAGCGAAATAACACAAACAATATCACCTATAGAGACTGTAAACAAATTTTTCATTTAAAATGTGTTAAACTACAAACATACCTGTATTTTTAAAAATCTACAAATAAGAAATATCATTGTGATAGCTATTCTATTTTAAGACGCAAATCATTACATAGTGGCAATGCAATTGAAGTTGGAGCAATTACAACAAATAAGATCATAAACGATGCATTTGCAAATACAGCTAGCATTTCTCTCTCTCATCAACAAAACGACAGTATTACTCTCCCGCATCAACAAAACGGCAGTGTTACTCCTACAAGAATAACTAAAGTGGGAGAAAAACTTATCAACAGTGCTTCTAAAGTAATTGAAGTGAATGATAAAAAGACAAAACTAAATCAAATACTACTGTTCCTGTCTCACAGCCCCAAAATGCAAAAACAAATGCAACAAATGAAAGGGAAGAAAATATAACAATTCAACTATTGTAAAAAGAGCTTTTAAATTTACAGCAAATCAAAATTAAAGTTCTTGACAGTTTTAAAGAACTTCAAATTAAGTACAAATAGTTGGAAAGTGAAATGGAAGAATTATTTAAAAAGCAAATTAAACTATATATAAACCAAAAGGATAAAAAAAATATAATTAATAGATGCTATTAATTTATGTGATTGCGATGTTCTAAACACAGCAAAAACTTTAATTCATAAGGCAACAACTGAGGAAAAAAGAAATTCTTAAATGTTATATAAAAACAATTAAAAAAATATAACTAAAATAAACCCAAGTAGTATTATAAAGATTATTTGTGTAAAGATTTCGGATTTGGGTATACAACAAAAAATTATGGAAAATTAAAAAAACATTAAAAATCAAACTATCAATGTTTAACAGTTTAACCAGGTACAACCAGACCCTATTGATTACTGCAAAATAGAAGAAAGTTGAACTAGAATATAAGTATGTATGGTTTCCAAATTCATGTGTTTTAATTAACAATTGTTATAAGATCATTTGATGATTTTAATAAATTCATATTTTAAATTTGTTTTTGAAATAATTTATTAATTTCTAAGTTCATTTCTGATCAAAATTTATCCTATAACAATTGTTTTTCCAATAACTTCACACTAAATGAATGTGACACAATTCTAAGTCTTGATGTAAATAATGATCATATATTTTTATTCCATCAAAACATCAGAAGTCTAAGGAAAAACTTTGACTTGCTGATATCCCATTTAGAATTGTTCAAAAGTAAGCCAGATTTCATATTTGTAACTGAAATGCGGATCTATAATTGTAAAACAGAAAATTTTAGAATCCCAGATTGTAATTTTTGTTTGTTATACTTATTCCGCAGGAGTTGTAGGTGCTTTCGTAAAGAATAATTATGATTGTGATATTACAAATTATAATCTTAACTGTGCAGACATAATAAAAATTAAATGTAAGATAAACAATGATTTATATGTTTGCGTTTGTGTATATAGACTGCATTCAATTTCTATACATGCATTTATCGAGGAATTATCGAACTTTATAAAATATGTAAATCCAATAATTTTATTTTGCTCGGGGATTTTAACATTGACATATCGAAAAAAGATATCAATATAGATTCATATTTAAATATTATAACTGAAAATGACCTTGAATCGCTTATCACAACGCCTACACGGCTTATCTCGGTGAGTTGCTTATACCATATATTTGCTCGTTTTAGATCAAATGAACTTTGTATTTCATCTAGTCCGGATCTGCAAATAACAGACCATTGTATGACAAGTATAATAATAAAAAGTTCTAATATTATTAGTTAAAAAGTAAAAGGCCATCTAAATAAATACTTCAAAAAAATTAATTTTGATAAGCTAAATCATAATCTTAGGTATGAATTATGGAATGATGTATTTTCTGAAACCAATATATCTACTTCTTATAACAATTTTATGAATGTTTTAAATAAACATGTTTTTAACTGTACCAGTACAATTCGTGTAACTTAAACTAATCGAAAACTTTAGCCTTGGATGACGAATCTTTTATTAAATAAAATAAAGAAAAAAAACTTCTTACGTATAAAAATAACAAAAAATCCTAATAATATTACATTAAAAAAAACGTTCTAACGTAGTCTGTAAAAGCCTGCGTAAAGAAATCTCAAACTGTAAAGAGCAATATTATAGAAAAAAATTTAATTCATGCGTTTCCTCTGCCAAAAAGGAATGGCACTTAATTAATAATATAACAAACAAAGTAAAAGGAAAAAAGTTAGTTTCTCTAGATATTGATAGCGACA
Organism: Dolichopus griseipennis; assembly: GCA_963082915.1. Taxonomy (NCBI): domain Eukaryota; kingdom Metazoa; phylum Arthropoda; class Insecta; order Diptera; family Dolichopodidae; genus Dolichopus; species Dolichopus griseipennis. The sequence goes on along the minus strand of OY720441.1, from coordinate 147,650,074 downwards.
TTATCACAGAGCCAAATTCTCTTGCAAATAAATTTAATGAGTTCTTTACTAATATTGCTGAACAATCTATACCATCTGAATATTCATTTCGTTGTTGTTGTAATAGTAAATTTAGTTTAGTAGAAGATAAGAACGAAAGAAACAGTTTTTTCTTTGAATATTTTACGGCGCTGGAAATTATGAAAACTATTATTCAGTTTAAAAATTCTAACTCTATTTCTAATTCTATTTCTATTGATTCAATTTCAAATATGTTATTAAAAAAAATTTCATTTAATGTCATTGATGTTTTAGCATATATATTTAATAGCAGTGTTTTAAATGGAGTTTTTCCAGATACGTTAATAATTGCAAAAATATTACATAAGAAATATGACGTGAAAAATATAAGCAATTTAAAGGCCCATTTCCTTACTGTTATCTATATCAAAAGTTTTTGAAAAATTAAATAAAAAAAAAAATTTTTAAATATTTAAATAAAGTAAATTTTTTTAGTAATAAACAATTTGGTTTTATGCAAAAATTTTCAACAAAAGATGCTCTTTTAAATTTATGTTCAGACATCTACGAAAGTCTTGACAAGAAGAAATGCTGTGCTGGACTTTTTGTGGACAAAGGCTTTTGATATGATAAACCATGTATTTTACTTTTCAAAATGTACAAAATTGTTTTTGAATTAACATTAAAAACCATCAAATTATATACACTTTTATATTTATCTTATTACAAAATAATATTTCTTTCTAGTTTAATTATATACATCATTAAAAATTAAGTAAATTAAGAGAATAAATTTAAAATTATTAAAAATTAAAATATTAATTATTAATTATCAAGGGTACTAAATCATCAAACAGTAAATGCACCACAGCTAAAAATCTTGAAGAGCAGTAATTGCTGCATGTGTGTAAAATTTTATTGAATTGGATAAAAAGTTTTAAATGTGTAATTTTGTAATTGCATTTTACGAATTCATTTATTTCAAGTTTTTTTGTTGTTTAATATTTTTAAATAGATAAATTAGTAAGAATTTTTAATATTTTTGAATTGATAAAATAATTAGAAAATGTTTTTAGTATTATAAAGTTAATTTCATTAGCTTTGTCTTACGATCAAACTAATAAAAGATTTTATGGTTTTAAAATTACTTACGGACTTCTCATTAAATTTGAATTAAATAGGTGTAGGGTATTTCGACTGACTGTTTCTTTACTTGTTTTTCTTCAATTTAATTATAAATTTTATATGTAAACATAGACTTAAGATGTTTTAATAGATTTGAAATAAATAAATAAATAATAATAATAAAATATTTACCATAATTGCTTCGGTGAAACTGCAAATTAAACATGATATTAGTCTGAAATTCGAGCGAAAATTAATATTAGAAAGTAGCTGAGGAGACAAAATGTTGCCTTTAATTAATTCAATTAGGAAAACAATATCTACAACTTTGCGATGTTTTTAAGCCTATTTAGATGTAATAAGTTTATTCTGTGTTCATAAGGAGGTAATCTTAAAGGGTTTTCCCAAGGAAGAATGCGTAAAGCAAATCTAAGAAATTTTTCTTAACCTATTCAAGTCTAGTAATATGAAGGGCAGGATACTTAACTAGCGTATTCTAAATTAGGTCTAAATACTTAGAAGAACGTTTAGAACGTTTAAAAAATTTAAACAATTAATAGCAAGCTATTGTCAAAAACAACGAAGACATTGAACTATTTAAAGGGAGTTATCCGGATCATTAGTATTTGAAAAACAAGGTAAATTTCAAACATACAGCTTTATTAGGTGTAGTGCATATAAAAAAGAAGAAGTTGTATGGTAGCTACTTGAACCCACTGCAGTAGACCAACCAAATTTTGCAGAAACTTTGGCCATAATACTAAACTTTCTTTGGCAAATTTTTAGAAACCCAGCTTCAATAGATATAGAGTTATGCTCATATAAAAGAAGAAGTTGTATGGCAGCTACTCGAACCCACTGCAGTAGATCAACCAAATTTTGCAGAAACCTTGGCCATAACACCACACTATTTTTGGCAAAATTTCAGACACCCAGCTTCAATAGGTATAGAGCAATACTCATATAAAAAAAAAGTTGTATGGCAGGTACTCGAACTCGTGGACCAAAATGACTGAATTTAAATAGTGATGACGGCTGTAGCATAAAAACGAATAGCTCCCAAACACTAGCTCCCTTATTTTTTGAGTTATCGTGAGGACAGACAGGCATACATAACTAAACCGATTTATTTTTCGATTCTGATCCGATCCATACACTTTTGTTCTACACCCCCTCCTTCTCTGCGTCACAAACGTAATGGCAAATTTATTTTACCTTTTGACCTATAGTCATATGGGTATAAAAACCATCAGTAAGCAATACAAAATTATTTGATATTAACGCTCACTTTACAAGAAATATTACAAAAACCTAAGTTATTTTCCCAACAGCACAAACAATAGATGGGCCCTATACTGAACTCACAGCCCTTGTCGATTAGGGTTCTCAGGCCACTTTAATTTGAGAAAATATGATACAAAATTTGCAACTTCCAAATCACAAGGTACATGCAGTATCTGGAATTGGAAATGCAATATCTGATATAATGCATAATTTTGTTGAACTTTCCCTAAAATCCAGATTAAATTCAATATTTTCTTGTGTAACAAAGCATTAATTTTTCCAAAAAAAACTGATTATTTGCCGTCGGAAAATGTAACATCTTATAAAAATTGGGAACATATAAAAACCTTAGAGGTAGCACATCCAAACTTTTACATACCTAGTAGAATCGACATAATCTTAGGAGCTGACGTTTTTAGTCAAATAATAAAAAAAAATATCATAAAAGGAAGACCAGGTACTGCAATAGCTCAGAAAGTTAGGCTATATTTTATCAGGTGAAATAAAGAACGAATTTCCAGAAAATACTATTAAGTGTTTATTTTGCGAAGTCGACCTAAGCCAGCTAACCAAATTTTGGGAAAAAAAGAACTTGAACCAGAAAGACCTACAACAGCTGAAGAAATGGAATACAAAGCTCATTTCAAATCTACCTGTCAACTTGAGAGAAAATTTAAGATGAATAAATTATTGGAAACTATGGACAAGGATTTCATAACAGAGTAGAACTGAATAGTTAGGTTATAGGGTTTCAGCTCGTGAAACCGTTGAAGGTAAATAGTATCTACCTTTTCATGCCGTTTTTAAGCACAATAGTTCAACCAATAAGTTGAGAGTTGTTTTGGACGTCTCTGCAAAGAGAAATTTATCTAAAAGCCTAAACGACGATTGAAGAAAACTTGCAAAATGTAACAGAAATACTAATACGATGGCGCAAATAGAAGATATTATTTAAGAGAAAATGTAGCGTTATAAATAATTTGTTAATTATTAAAAGTTAACAACCGACTGGACTTGCACTTTTTGAGCAACAACAACGTTGCGTCAATTAGCTTTAGAAGATGGTCACTTGTATCCTTTGATTGCTAAGGCTAATTTTGAGGATATTTACATGGATAATGTGGTTTCGGGAGCATATACCTACGAGGAAGCAAATTTAAAATGCACCTAGTTAATAAATTTATTAAAAGCTGGAAGTTTTAATCTACGTAAATGGAATTGCAGTGATCGTCATTTGTTGAAACCCCATCTGAATTAAAAGACTGTGCAGATAACTAAACTTTTAATGACGGAGAAGCTGTTAAGACATTAGGAATACATTGGGTTCCAAAAACTGCTAAACTAAAATTCAATATAAATACTGAGATAAATTCGGAAGTGTTTACAAAACTTTATACATTATAAGAGACTGCCCGTTATTCTTATCCAATTATATTGCTATCTTCAATAATAATAAAATTTAAATTATTATTTCAACAAGTGAGGTTAGATCCTTGAGAATCATCATGAGTTTGCTTTGTAAAAATGGGGTAACCTTCTTCATTGGGTATTAGGACTTAAAATTAAAAATTTACTGTTTCTATAAAGCAGTAACTTAGTCACCAGTCTAAATATTTCCTTTAACATTGAAGCTCATTGAATATAATTAAACGTTGAAGTTCCAACATTATATTTCGATACTCGCTAACAGGTTTTCTTGAGTACATTGCTTTTATAAGTATTGATTTCAGTATTATTCATATTGAATAATAAATTAATGCAATAACTAAATTATAATATTATCATTTATTTTTTTATATTTTTTTATAAAAATGGATGGTAAAATACTCAGTGTGAAACGCATAAAAATTGCACATATAAATATGTTTTTTTCATCACTTGTTTTAATTTTTTTTCAACAGAATTTTTTAATACATAGCTTCACTCTGTCCGTCCGTCCCTATGTTTACAAAAACTTTTACAACGTTTAAAATAGAGAAAAGAAATTTTAACCTCGAATAGTTATAGTTATTGCAAAATTTCTGGCCCCACATATCTTCTAAAGTGTTCAAGCTAGGGATTTATAAGAGAAGTTAGATCCATAGAAAAATAATAGGAGTTAGAGTTACTTTATGAAAACTATTGAATGTAATCAAATACTGTATTCTAATTCTTTACATTCGTTCAAAAAGCTTTAAATATGGTGTATACTCAAAATACAACTTAACTATATTTATTCTATTCGTTGTATTTCAAATAAGATTATTGAAAACGTTGGCTTTTGTTTTGATTTTTTTATTTTTGTTAAAATAAATACATTTTTCTAAAACTTGCAAAATGCATAGTGAGGATGGAATCGGAATGTATGAAATTTTATAAAATGTTTATGTATAGATGTACGTACCTATATATTCAAATTTATATTTCTTTAATCTTTAGAGGTTTTTTTTGGATTGAGATCAATTATAATTTTGTTCTAACTGAGAATTTCTATTAAAATTTAAATAGTGTGACCAAAATTTTATTTATTGTGGCATTGATAACAAAAAAGTATAAAAAATTGTTTTTTTTTCTTATTCTTATGATTTTTTTCTTTTCTTTAGTATCATATTCTTGAATCATGTTACATGTACTATGTAGATCGAAAAATGGTCTACAAATTTAATTGGTATAAATTGAGAGAATAAAAATAAAGAGTATAAAATAGAAATAAAAACGAGGAAGATTATAGTTGTATGGCAGCCCGAAAATAGGGACCTAATATTTTGAAACTTTATATAAGTGCTCGATTCATTATATTACTAACCGTGTGTAATTTTCATCCTTGTAGTATAATTAGTTTTGAAGAAGTTCATATTGGTGCAAATAAGTTGTATGGCATTAATTAATGTAATGTGTTTAAATCGTTCACCTAAGTACATAAAAATAAATGATAACATTATTGTTAATATAAATAATTATTTTGAAAATTGGATTGAAATGGACGAAAAATGTACAGTAAGGGAGACTTTCACAATAATTGGATGAACAATTATAATGGCAAATTAAAAATACAAGATATATTGCAATGCAACCCATTTAAGGAAGTAGTAAATGATTACACCAGTATAACTGAAACATGAAACTTATTGTTGTAACGAATTTTTATGAAGATCTTGAAGTTATCATTGGTAATGATGCGTAGTTTAGGGATCATGAAACGCTTTATATAAAAGTTTTAAAAGTTTGTGTAAATAAAAAATTCAAACTCATCAATCTCACTCTTTTACTCAAAAATTTTCGAGATAATCAACACTTTTGTGCCAAAAATTCGTATAACAGATAAAACCACAGAACCTTGGCTTAAGAAAGAAATTAGAACATTGCGTAATAAACGCAACAAACCTTACAAAAAAATTAAAGTTACAAAGGACCCTGATGTTAAATTACAAAACAAATACAAGGACCGTGTTTTGAATTTAATCAAATTCTATGCTAGATTATGTCAATGAAATTGGAAATAAATAAATTACAGATTCAAAAAAGCTTTTTTGACTTCATCAATACAAAGAGAACAACCTATAGATATCCAAGTATAATGTCAAAAGATGTTTTTTCTTCTTGTCCTAATGTAATCTGTAATTATTTGACACCTTTTTTTCAAGAAGTTTATTGGCCATTAGATTCGTCCATCAATTTCACCTTTTCTAAATCCGTTTATAGATCTAATTCAATTATTACAGATCTATATCTTTCGGAAAACAAAATATTGACAGAAATATCAACTTGGTCCCACTTCTTTTTTATATAACTGATCACTTTTTTTTTCCTTAAAAACTTTAAACTTTAGGCATTTCAACTTAATTCATTAATTGGCTTCGCTCTTATCTTACCGAAAGAACTCAAAATATTAAATTCAAATGTTATTTATCAAACACAATTAATGTCACCTCAGGAGTGCCACAAAGTAGCCATTTAGGTCCACTTCTATTCAATATTTTTAGTTCAGATTTTTTAAAAAACTAGAGTGTGTATCACATGTTACATTTGCTGACGATTTTAAAATTAACCACGTTATTAAAAATAATTCTGAATTTGCATTAGTTCAATCAAGTTTACATTCTTTATAAGAAATCTTTTCCCACCAGACATAAGAATCAAGAAAAATTTTTAAACATAAATAAAGACAGAAATTCTTAAATGACCCAAAATACTTTGTAAATATTTAAAATTTAATTCAAGTTCAAGTTCATATTACACATTCCACTTAATTATACATAATGTGTTTTTATTCTGTAAACATTTTTTTTTTGTTTTTAAATTAAGTATTCTGAACAAATTGTAAAAGTCTCATTTTAAATTTTTAGCTAAGTAATCAAATTGTTTTTTTTATTATTTGCTATTTGTTTGTGCATTTTGATGGCTTTAATTTTTTTAATAGCTGAAAGATTTTTTTTTGAAAAAACCTTGTTGTGGTTTAATAAAATAAAAATAAAATTTCATGTTAATCTTCAAAAAAGTAAAATAATATAATTTAATAAACAAAGATTAAATTAATTTAGAATAATTATTATAATTTACAATAATTTGGAACAATTATTATAATTTGAAAGCGGAAAACTTTAGTTAAAATTTACACAAAAAAGTTAATAAATTTATTATGCAAAAAAATTTTAATAGTATAGATAAGGCTTGCTTCAATATCGAACGTAAAACATGTAGAATGTAAAACAAAAAAAAAATTCAATATGCTCTTGCTAAATGGTGTAAAAACATTGATGAATGAAATAAATATAGAATTTTAAGAAACTAGTACAAAAATAAAATTAATTTAACTAAGAATAACTTCATAAAACAAAAACTAAATAATTTTTTCTATATGAAAAAGTTAAAAATGGAAAAAAAATGGTGTGTGTAGCGTACTCTAGAGGTTGGCAAAGTGGCTTCGAGTGTACAATACTTGAGTTCAATGCACCCAGCACCATAGAAGCCAAACAAATATATTTTTTTTTTACTTAATTCGGTATATTAAAAAAAAATTCCAAATAAAGTTTATAATTCAAAATTTATTAATAAAGCAAAACTGAATTCAAAAATCAACATTTAAATTAATTTTACGTGCATATAAATAGATGCATTTTAGCATGTTGAGTAGGTAGAATGTTAGAAACAAACAAATATTTTGATTTGAATCTAAACAATGGTTGTGAAAACTATGCGATTTTATTTAAGAATATGGTATTGATATACAATAAGTATATTATATACGAGTAAAAAGTTCTTCTTTCAATTGACCTTCCGTCATTCTGTGTAGGGCCAACAGCTAGTGTTAATATAATCCAGCCAACCACTAATAATTTGAAATATAAAAAAATTTCATTGAATCAATTAAGTCTTTTTATAAATTATAAAAGAGATAATTATATGGTAACTCAAAAAAATGCTTATTTGGTTCAAAATGAACAAGTTAAAATGAAATCTAAAGGAAACTAAAAATATGATTTTAAAAGATGAAATTACTTCTAATTTTAAAATTGATAATGAAATAGTTGAACAAACAACTGAAACTAAATACTTAGTTATAATAATAAATAACAAGATCGATTTTAAAAGTTATGCTCACTACATTTGTAAAAATATAGCCAAAAAAATGTATTGCTTCTCAAAAATATAGCCATGAAAATCTCTTAAAATTTACAATACAATAATCAAACCACACTTTGAGTAATGCTTATCATCACTCTTTTTATCAACTCGAGAAATGTTCGGAAAATTACAAAACAGGTCAATGAGAATAGTTCAGCAAATTAGATAAATACCTAGAATTTTATTATTTAAGCAAAAGTGGGTAAAACTAAGAGACAATTTCGTCTATTTAAAGAAACCCTTTCAAGTTTAAGAAAAACTTTTAAAAAAAAAATTTGAACAGGTATTCAAGTTACAGGTGTTTAAAAATAGCAAAATTTCAATTTTCGAGCCTTTATAGCTTCTAAACATTTGCCTTTTAAAAATTTATAAAGTTTATAAAACCAGCTATTTTTTGCCGTTTTATTTTTTGCCAGACGGACAAGTGAAACTATATAGGCACATTTTTACAACATTTTTTGAAAATGTGCTAAAAATATAGTTACTAATAGTTTAGTCTGTCACGAACAAAAAATTAAACTTTATTAACTTATTATTTTTGACATTTCAATTCCGTTCATTTATATGACTAGTTTGCTTTTTGAAAAAATCAAAAAAATTAGAAAAATGACATTGCCATATAAAAAGTTATCTACACTTTTCGAACAAATGGAATAAACGAACGGAATGTTTTAATTCAATTATTTCAAAAATATTAAGCCTCAGGAATAGTTTTTTCATAATTCAATTAAAGTTATTGAGTTATTTTACTTTGACAACTAATGACTACAAGTTTGTTTATAAACAAAAGGTAAATATTTACATTTTTCATGTTAATAAATAAAACTTAAATTTTTTTAACCTAATTTCGACAATAAACTTTTATCTTGACTTTTTTAGTTTTTTAAATAAAATCAACTTTGGTGGTCTGGTCTTTATCATAAATAATTTATATTCGGTTAAATTATTTATGATTTTCAAATCATTAGGAAAATTATTAAAAAAATTTAAGCCTAGTCTGTATTAAAAAAAACGACGAAGAGTGAGGTAGAGTCGCCTATGTCAACTCTGGGATACCCGTATGACCGTAACATATACATTATATCATCCGGTTAATTACTTTTGCCAAAATTTCAAACAATCAGCTTTATTAAGTGTAGTGTAATACTCATATAAAAGAAGGAGTTGACTGGCAGCTACTCGAACCCTCTGCAGTACACCAACCAAATTTTGCTGTAACTTTGACGATTAGACTAAACTATTTTTGGCAAAATTTCATACACCCAGCTTCATTAGGTATAGTGTAATGCTCATATAAAAGAAGCAGTTGTATGGCAGCTACTCGAGCCCACAGTACTCGAACTGCAGTAGACTAACCAAATTTTGCAGAAACTTCAGCCATAAAACTAAACTACTTTTGGCAAAATTTCAGACACGGCTATTGCAAAAAAAAGAATTTGTGAAAATTTCAAGATCCTAGCTCCTTTCGTTTTTGAGTTTTTGTGCGTAAGGTCGGACAGACGGACAGACATACATAGCTAAATCGATTTATTTTTCGATTGTGATCCGATCCATACACTTGAGTCCATATCTACCCCCCCCTCCTTCTCTGCGTCACAAACGTAATGGCAAATTTGTTATACCCTTTGACCTAATGCAATACGGGTATAAAAAGCACTTTAAAACTACTCACAGGTTTGCCGAGAAAAACGGTGTGATTACCAGCTTCGGCCAGTTAGTACAAGTAAGTGGGTTAACATAATTAAAAATTGAAACACTATATAGTTCTATTATTAAATTTTCAACATAATATTAATTTTTACTAGAACAAGATGTTCATACGTTTAGAATAAGCAGGGGATTAAGAAACTCTTAAAAACCAATTACAGCGAGTCTTCACTCTTACGTAAAAAAATACATAATTTATAATAAATTAATAAGCTCTAACATATCAGTCATCATACTGTTTTATTACAATAAAAATGTTTAAAGCATAAATATTTAACAGTAATTATAATGTTTGTATTGTGATATTTGAATTAAAATAATTAAAATATTGAATCATATAAAAATATAAGTTGTATTACATAAGCCGACCAGATCATTGACAAGAAAAAAGAGGACATTAATAAAAAATAGGGCATCGAATATGACGCAGGAGCATCTGTTTAATGGGTTTTATGTTGTTTTGTGTTACTGTGTTAAATAATATCATGTTTGCCTTTATATCCAATAGAAAATTGTTGTCCACAAATTTTACATATTACTATCGAATTGTCTAGATTCGGATTATCATCTAAAGCAATAATGTGTAGAAATTCTTCCTTGTGTCTGTTGTTTAAAGACACTTTTCTTTTCTTTCCGTTGCTCATTCTTATCGTTATAAAATAAAATATTTTTCTAAAATATTTAATATTTATATATAATAGTTTTCGATAATTACTTTATTAATAATTTATAAAAGGAACTTCCACGAATTACGACACCAAACAACATCAACAAAACTCAGAATTTGACAGTTAAATTTGAAATTTTAAAAAAATTGTTTTTAACAACCGAAAATATTGATAACTAAATGAATTACCAACCAAAAATATCGTAAAATAATTTGCCCATTAGAGAAAATTTAATAAATTGTACTAAAAATTTCACAAATAGTACTAGAAAACTAATAGACATTTTATATTAAAACGAGGAAGAGTGTAGTAGAGTATACTGTGTCAACTCTGGGATACCCGTATGACCGTAACATATACATTATATCATCCAGTTAATTACTTTTGGCAAAATTTCAAACATTCAGCTTTATTAGGTGTAGAGTAATGCTCATATAAAAGAAGGAGTTGTATGGCAGCTACTCGAACCCTTTGCAGTAACCTTGGCCATTACACTAAACTATTTTTGGCAAAATTTCAGACATCCAGCTTCATTTGGTGTAGAGTAATCCGCATATAAAAGAAGGAGTTGTATGGCAGCTACTCGAACCCTCAGCAGTAGACCAACTAAATTTTGCAGTAACTTTGGCCATTACACTAAACAATTTTTTGCAAAATTTCAGACACCCAGCTTCATCAGGTGTAGTGTAAAGCTCATATAAAAGAAGGAGTTGTATGGCAGGTACTCGAATCCTCTGCAGTAGACCAACCAAATTTTGCAGTAACTTTGGCCATTATACTAAACTACTTTTGGCAAAATTTCAGACACGCAGCTTCCATAGATATAGAGTAATGCTCATATAAAATTAGAAGTTGTATGGCAGGTACTCGAACCCGTGGACCAAAATGGCTGAATTTAAATATCGATTCCGTTTTTTGCATAAAAACGAATTTGTGAAAATTTCATAATCCTAGCTCTTTTACTTTTTGAGTTATCGTGATGACGGACGGACGGACGGACATACATAGCTAAATCGATTTATTTTTCGATTCTGATCCGATCCATACACTTGAGTCTATATCTACCCCCCTTTTTCTCTGCGTCACAAACGTAATGGCAAATTTATTATACCCTTGGACTATATAGTCATACGGGTATAAAGAGGACAAAAAGATGACAGGACGTAGAAATAGAGGACTGTCCTCCATAAAAGAGGACGTCTGGTCGGTTTATATTACAGGTACTCGAACCTATGTAGCAAACTCGTTGGTTTTCAATAGCGACGACGGCTATTACATAACAATGAGTTTGTGCAAATTTCAAAATTCTAGTTCCTTTATTTTTTGAGTTATTCCGGTGACGAACGGACATACATAGCTAGATCGATTTACTTTTTGATTCTGATTCAATCCATACCTTTGAGTTTATATCTACCCCTCCCTCTCTCTCGTTTTTCAGCGTCACAAACGTAATGGCAAATTTAGTATAACCTTTTGACCTATAGTCATACGAGTATAAATAGTGTTAGAGTAATAAGCTGACATATGCTGATACACTGAAATTACCCAAAAATTAGATGTTAAATCCAAAGATACTCAAAAGAGTAAGAAAACTATAAAAGAGATTAAAGAAAAAATTTATATAAATACAATATCAATGCTATAAATATAAAAGCTAAAGTATATAAACGTCAAGATGATTTGATTCCTGTATGCTGTAAAAAGCAACAATAGAAAATTAATTTAAGAACAAGTAAAGAAACAGTAAGTCGGTCTTAAGTCATTTTAAATCCATAAAAGCTTTTATGTGTTTGATCGTTAGACATAGCCAAGACGTACAATATTTCAGGCTATGACACTCAGAGAGAAAAAGATGTCTCGACGGCTGATTTAACACGTAGTCTTATGGGAATAGCGAGCTTTATCTCGACGGCTGATTTTAAAATTATAATAACTCACAAATTTGCAACTTTTTTAATTTCGTTCAAAGATGACCGTAAAATTCAGTCTTTTAAAATTTTTATAACATATTCAAATATAAAAAATTTTAATATTTTAATTCAGAAATTCTTTTTTGAAAAAATAACTTCCATATATTTTACTTTTTTTAAAAGCTTCTTACTAAGCTTTCAATGAGAGTGATAATTTTATTAATATGCTACAGTGTTGGCAATACATAAATCGACAAAACTAGTTTAAATAAAAATATTGAATTGGAAAATAACACAGCAAATTAAATTTAAAAAACCAAAAAAGAGTTTATGTAAAAATAATATTGTGAAATAAATTGTATATAAAAAATATTTTTATCTGTAAATAATATAAAATACGATATTAAAGTTTTTAACTGATACCAAAAGACTAGTTTTATATATTCCGATAAAATATTTTTAAAAGTTTTGGGTGGTTTTTTTTGCAAAGCCTGAGAAGCATGCAACTTGCAAACTATTATCAATTATAATTCCATACTTAATTTCACATCCGAAATAGTTATCATTTTTCAAAAAATATAAAATGACATTATTTGCATTCTTATAAACCAGACATTCTTATTTATTAACTAGCAAGACCTGCCAATCAGGTCCGTAATTTTTAAAAAAGCGCTTATCCGTAATTTTGGAAATTTAAAATATGAAACTTTAATCGTGCAAGAATCTTAATTTAACAGCCAGAAACAGAACATTTTAAAATCATAATTTATTAAAAAATTGCAAAATGTTAATCTTAATATACTTAAAAAATTTAATTTAAAATTTTAAAAAGAGCTTTAAAAACTATCTATTAAAGTACGGCTATTTTTTGCACGCACTTTTTTTTTTTTTACTGTTTAAAACTGTATACAAACAAATAAATATTGCCTACCCAGAAATATGGTTGAATGATGCTAAGAACGGTATAAAATTTTGAATTCTTTAATTTTATGCTGAAAAATACGTTTTGAAATTTAATTTTGTTATGAGCATAAAGAGAAAACTTCAAAGTTTATTTTGATATATAATTTATATATTTTTATTAAAATTAAAAATATAAAAACTCGATATTAAAACCAATTTACCTACCAAAATTACATCACAGATTATTATAAAGCTTTTGAAGTTAGGTTAGGTTTTCTAAAATTATTTAAAATTTTTACTCTTGTGTACTCTCATTATTTTTTGACAGTATCAAAATGGCTACGTTATGAAATGCACGGAAAAAATTGAAAAATATTTTTTTAGGAAAACATATTAAAAATTTTGAGTTCATAGGTGAATTTTTGATATGTTTTAAAAAAAACTCCAAATTTTATTTTTATGTAAAATTCAGAGTGTTTAGGGAAATATTTAATAAAGAAAAGTCTAAAAGAAAATATGGTTAAAATCATAAAAATTTTTATTTTTTTCTAAAAAATTACAAAACAAAAAAAAAATTTTTTTTCGAGACTCACTCTCATTTTGTTTGAATGTATTCACTAATACAGAATTCATTTTATAATACTAAAAACATTTTCTAAATTATTTATCTATTAAAAATATTAAAAATTCTTAAATTATCTATTTAAAAATATTAAAAAACCAATAAAACTTGAAATAAATGAAAATATATTTATTTCAATTCAATTACAAAAGTGAAAAAATTTGAATTATTAAATTTTATGATGAAAAGCAAATCAAAGCATAATATATTTAATAATTCAAATTTATTAGTACCTCTTAGCAAAGCTTGTAAACACAAAATATGCAATAAATGTACTTCTAAGTTCTGTAAAGTTATTTATATCTCCTTCAACCTTGAAATAGAAAAGCTTCATAAAAATTTTAATGTTTTTTGACTGCTAGTACATAACTTTTTCTGATTCTATTTTTAATTTTTTGTAAAATTTTACACTCACCACTAAGTTCATGATGGTGTATATTAATATCAAATTTTCAATCTCTAAACTGTGTTCTAACATTTAGCAATTTATATAAAAGTGTAGTACTATCACATTCAGCAGCTTTATGATTGCTTTTTGAAAATTTTTAGCATACAATTGCATCAGAATAATATTTACTTGATGTATGATTGAAACCTAGTCATTTAAAACATCTAAGTGCATTCAATGTTTCATATACCCAACAACTATTAAAACCTATTGCTAACCTTTTATTCCTAATTTTTTCTTAACAGGAAGTATTAACTTTGGTATGGTGTTTGTAACCACCTTGAGGAAGCGAGCTAGATATGACCTAAAATTACATATATTTGTGATCAGCGAGACCTCTTAAGTCGATATAGCCATGTCCATCCGTCCAAAGACACGATAACTCAAAAACTAATGGAGCTACCTTGATGAAATTTTAACTGTAGGTTACTAAGACTTAACGTACGACGGGGATTGCATAGGGGCAAAATCGGTCCATTGGCTCGTATTCTGGACCATTTAATCATTCTAAGGACTAACGAACATATAAAAAAAAAATCAGGATCATAAATCATATATTCGATATTAATAAACATAGTAACTTGAAATAAATATAGAACCTTTAAATATGGTGCAACGGGGTTTTTTCCTATTTCCTTTATGTCTCCCAAATTTAGACTTAATTGTATTAGTTGTTCAAGTGGCTCCTAAGAAATTACATTTTTAAAAGGCTAAAAATTTTACTATGAACATATTATATTTTATAAATTAAAAACAAAATATTTTTTTTCTTAAATGATTTTATAGAAATTGAAGATTTTGTAAAAAGAAAAATGTAGATATAATGTGCCTAACAGAAACACACTTAGAGGATGATGATGATGCAATAATTGAAATTAATGGTTACAATTTTGTAAGAGTAGATAGTAATACTAGGCGTACCTTTGGAGTATTATTTTTTTGTAAAAAAGATTGGAATATTGAAGTTATTAATACAATTCCTCTTAGAAATGAAATATGGATGTTACATGTTAAATTATATAATAGAAGCTGTTTTTTTCACTTAATAGGTTTATATAGAACACCAAAATATTTATGTGACAATGATCAGTTTTTTGAGGAGTTTAATTTATATATTAAAAGCTTAAAGGCAAAACCTGTAACAATAGTTATAATGGGGGATTGTTTTTTTTTTTTTTTTTTTTTTTTTTTTACGAGGGCATGGAACGCTCGAAAGCCACCCATTGAAATTGTGCGGTATTTCGTTGGGTAGTGTGCGATTTTAACGCACCAAAACCACACCCTTTTTGAACCAAACTTTAGGAAAGAACCTGTGGTACAAATGTACAGTTTGGTTACAGGGATGGGATATGAAAGGATTTTGGGATTGTCGGAGGATATTTGGGAATTTTGGATTATGGTGGATGGGGAAAATTTGGAGGAATATTTAGGAGAAAGATGTTAATATTCTTCTTAAATTTATTTTAGTCGTACACATACGAATTACCAACTTTAGGAAACACATTGGACGGAATGTGATTCCATAATCTCGACATGCGCATAACAAACGAATTTCCATAGGCCGTGTTTCGCCATCTTAACAATTCGACGCAGTAGGGATGAGCATCTGTTGCACTCCTTGTTTCACGTTGGAAAACTTTGAGTGGAGGCATTAATTGTTTTATTTCCTTAGAACAGGTGTTCGTCCCCACTAGGTATCTATAAAACAGGGTAAGTGACCAGACTGTACGCCGATGGCTAAGTGGAGTGAGCGTTGAGGTAACACTGGGATCATTTATAAGACGAATAGCTCTGTTTTGCACTTTATCAAGATATCCCAGCGCTGATTGGGGTGCACCAGCCCAGATATGTGCATTATACTTCATTTTTGGTCTAATATATGTTTTATAGATATTGAGGAGATCTAATGGAGAGAAGTAAGTTTTACAGCGGTACAAAAAACCCAAACACTTAGCTGCATCTTTAGCTATACCAAAAATATCATTTGACCAAGTAAATTTTTGGTTTAACTCGATGCCCAAAATATTTAAATCTGTTGAGTGCTGCAAAGCTTCTCCCTGAAAAATCAAGTTGGGAATGGAAGTTGCTATTTTTCGCGAGATGAGACAGCATTGGGTTTTCTTCGTGTTGAATTGAACACGATTATTTTCACCCCATTTGTGAATTTTTGCTAAATCGTTATTTAGCTCACTGACAGTGAAATTATTTGCCGTTGTATTAACCTGATGATTAATGTTACAGCGGCTATGAAATTCATAGGAAGCTACAAGGGTGCTGTCATCTGCGAAACTGTGAATTGGATTGGAAGTTAAAGATAGAAGATCATTAATGAATATTAAGAAGAGGGTGGGAGAAAGAACAGAACCTTGAGGGACACCAGCGTTTAGTTTAAATTTGTCAGATGATAAACCATCGACTAGAACTCGAATCGTACGATTCGAAAGGAAATCTCCAATCCATTTGAGAAAGCCTCTACCTAACCCTATAGCTCTGCATTTTGCTAACAAAGCAGCATGCCATACACGGTCGAAAGCTTAATGTAATATTAATTGGAAGAGTAATGATAATTGTCGAATGAAGTTAAATGAAATTCTTAATGAAAATTTGTTAAAACAAATAGTAAAAGAATATACTCGTGTGACAATACATTCAAAAACCATTACTGATAATACTGAAACTAAAAAATAGAGATCAAAGAATAGAGAGATATTTTTAGATCAAAAATTGTGCTCAATGATATTATAACGTAAATACAAAGGCAAGTAGGTTCACCTCGTCCTTGCATGAAATGGTCAGTCAATTAATTGTAGTGAAAATTGTAAATAATTTAGAAAGAAGTTGGTACACAAATTACTTAAAAAATTTAAAACTACAGAGAGATTATCAATACAAAGTAGCAGTATGGAGAAATAATGATGTGGAATGGAAAGAATACAGATCCATTTGAAATTTGTATAAGAACAGAATTAATCATGCTAAAAAAAATTTATAAGAAATAAAGTAGAAAATTCACATGACCAAAAATCGATGTGGAAAATACACGTATTACAAAAAATAGGTAGATGAAATAAATGAAATAATTTTTAACAATGTATAACAAGAAAATGTAAACATGTAATAGCTAATAAATTTAATAGGTATTTTGTAAATAGTATTAAGCAGATTAATGAAGAAATCGTATATTCCGTACAATACACTCATGGATGAAAGCGATATTTTCAAATTTAAATATATTAACTTAGGTGCATTGGAAAATGTTTTGAAAAGTATTAATAAAAAAAAATATTATTATGAGGTGAATATACAAATGGTGATAGATTCATTTGATCTTCTTATTTGTCAAATATTGTTAACAATAAATGACAGTTTAAAGACTGGGTTTTTTGCTGAATACTGGAAAGAAATAACAGTAGTTCCGGTTGAAAAGATTAAAAGGACCAAAAAATGCGAAGAATTTCGGCCAGTAAATATCATTATGTTAGAATCGAAAATAATAGAAGTAGTAAATAATCAGTTGGAGGTTTATTTAGTAAACTTTATCTTAATCTATGAAAACCAATCTGGTTTTAGAAAAAATCATAGTTGTGAATCTTTGTTAAATTTGGTAGTTAGTAATTGGAAGATGGATGTGCATGATAAAAAGATTATTTTAGCAGTTTTTATAGATCTTCAAAGAGCTTTTAAGACAATTGATCGTGCTATCTTAATAGAAAATTTTAACTTTTCTATGATGTTAAATGCACTGAATGTGAATGGTTTCAGTTGGGTGTGCCACAAGGTAGTATCGTACGTATACTTTTGTTCCTGATATTTATAAATGCCGTGCCTAAAGTTTTCCAAAGGTCTAAATTAGTTTTATTTGCGGATGATGCTTTTTTTATGTAGCTGGTTGTGATAATGTAAATAAATGTGTTAATGTATTGAATTTTGAACTAAAAAACACTTGTGTAATTGGTTAAAACAAAATAAACTTAAATAAAATATTAAAAAAAAACAAAACTTATGAAAATTAACAATAATGAAAGTATTAAAATAAAAATGGATGATATATTAATTGAAAAAGTAAAAGAGATAAAATATTTGAGAATAATATTAGATAATAAAATGAATTTCAAAAGTAACGCAACTTATATTGATAAAAAAATTTCAGAGAAGTTATACTTTTTTTCAAAAATCAGGTGTAGTATGTCATTAATGTTATATAAATGACATCCTGCGCCTAAAATTATAATTTCATGATAAAACTGCATTTTGAATACTGTTCGACTATTTTATTTATGTTAAAACAAGATATAAGCAGATTGCAAAAATTACAGAATCGTGTGCGAATAATTTTGAGCAGATATACAACAATAAGTTTCATGCTTGAAGCCCTGGGTTGGATATCAGTTTATCAAATAATTGTCATGAACGTGTTTATCATTGCTTTTAGAAATGAGAAATCAATTGTATCCTGATTATTTGTGCTGTAGACTAGTATAAAATGGTAATATTCATCATTATAATTTAAGAAATAGATTTAATTTTAATTTCCTTCTTTATAAGGGAGTAAACTTGTATAACAATTTGTCTAATGAATTAAATTTTGAGAGTAATTTGAAAGTTTTTAAAAGAAAAATTATTTATGTTAAAAATAATTTTAAAAAGTTGAAATAATTAGTTTTTATAGTTAAAAACGAGTAAAGTTTACTAAATAAATAAATAACTAAAATTGCAAAAATCAAAAGCGACTTAAGCCAATAGTAATTGAAATGAAATTTTTCGTAAAAATCATAAAAATAATATCTATTTTATATCTTTAATTAAAAAAAATAACATCATACCAATCACTCCAAACTATACGACACGTACAAATCAGAAACAGAAAATTTTGTTTCAAAATTTCTCTTTACTGAAATATTTATATATGTAATAACTTAAATAATAGATTAAGGATCGCTTCTGGAAGTAAAAAATCAACACTTGAAATGGAAAAGAACGTACATTTACTAAAAGCAGATCTCGTAAAAGAATATGAAACTTGATGCAGAAAAATCCAAAATAGAAGAAAACGAGGAAAAGTGAAGTAAATTAAACTGTGTCAACTCTGGGATATCCGTATGACCGTAATTTAAACATATCATCCGATTATTTACTTTTGACAAAATTTTAAATATACAGCTTTATTAGGTGTAATGAAATGCTCCTATAACAGAAGGAGTTGTATGGCAGCTACTCGAACCCTCGGCAATAGATCAACAAAATTTTGCAGTAACTTTGGCCATTACACTAAACTACTTTTGGCCAAATTTTAGATACCCAGCTTTAATAAGTACAGAGTAATGCTCATATAATAGGGTTAAGGGTTCTTACTATAGAATATAATCTGCAGTAAGGACTCTTATGGGTCCAAAAACGTACTGTCACCTCCCCGCGGTGGACCCCGGTAACTTTGGATGATACAAGAGCAAACATGGGCTCCGGTATAGTCGGATTTGCGTCCGTGGTCATGTCTCACGGCAAGTCTGAGTATACTGGAACCTTAGCCAGGTATTATCCAAGGGCCATGAGACAGACGTCTCAAGCCAAGGTGGAACAGCATACGCCGAGGGCTGCATGGCTAAGGGGATGCTTAGTCGCAAGTATGCGGACTCTGGTTAAGTGGCGACAACCAGTTTTATTAGCCTTCTCTTGGTACGGCGGAGCAATGCCAAGAGTGACGTGTCTCTCCAGCCGACTCCCAACGGGGCTCACCTCACCAGAGGCGGAGTTGGCTTAAGTACGACCCGTGATCCCCAGAAGCAAGGTCAGTGGAGTCAATGACTCCGGTAGGTTCAACCATACTGACAAGGTTCTGGGGGTCACGGGTCGTACTTAAGCCAACTCCGCCTCTGGTGAGGTGAGTCCCGTTGGGAGTCGGCTGGAGAGACACGTCACTCTTGGCATTGCTCCGCCGTACCAAGAGAGCATAAAGGAGCCCCACCCCTTTCAATGAAGATGGACAGAATGAAGAAAGAAGAGCGACATAGGATATTATGTCAAACGTCGGTGGAATCTGCGGCCACCGGCGGGCCTGGCCCCCTAACAGGGGAGAGGTCGCCAGCAGAGGATCAAATGGAAACGAACCCGGCACCGAAGTCAGGTAACTCTTTGAAATACGATATTGATAAAACTAACGAATCTTCTTTCCAAGTCGTTAGGCGTAAGCTTAACGCCAAGGCAAAGAAACTAACAAGGCAATGGAGGCAGGAGGGGAAGTCGGAGGAGACGATCAGCGCTCTTCTCGAAAAAAGAAGAGAGCTGAGCCAATCTCAGGCAACCCCCCCCCCCCCACTAACACCGGAGCCACAATGAAAGATGCCAGCAAATCACTGGCATCAATGAAAATCCGAAGCGGGACCAACCCGAAAATGACATCAGAAGGCGGTAAAACGCCCAAGATGCTACCAAAGGTTCTTCCTAAGCCTAGGAAAGAAAGTGTGGTCGTGCAAGGCATGAAGGCACCGAAGAGTAGTGGAAGCAATCCGGAGGTACTCTCCGACGGTGATAAAACGCCTAGTAGGACAGTACCAAAAGTTGCCCCACTAAGTCTGGGAGTTGTCGAATTGCCAAGCATGGCAGGAGTGAGTAAAGACGTGCAAGGGACAAACGCACCGAAGAATGGTGGAAGCAATCTGGAGGTACTCTCCGACGGCGGTAAAATGCCTAGTAGGACAGTACCAAAAGTTGCCCCACTGGGTCTGGGAGTTGCGGGAGTACCAGGCTCGTCAGTCAAGAGGACTGGCGTGTCTGGCATGAAGACACCGAAGAGCGGTGGGAACAATCCGGAGGTACTCTCCGACGGCGGTAAAACGTCTAGTAGGACAGTGCCAATGGTTGCCCCGTCGGGTCTGGGAGCTGGATTACCTAGCACGTCTGGTGAGAAAGGTGTAGGCAGGAAGAGGCCTAGATCAGAGGATGACCCTACCCCGGTAGGGAAAAAGAAACCCCTTAGCTACAGTCCAGTGGCCGTAGCTGAGGAGTTGAAGTTGGCCATAATCGACCATAGCCGAATGGACGGGCAAATCGTAGAAGAGTCCAATAGGACTCTTCTACGAGAAAGCCTCGAAGTTTGGATAATGGAAGAGGCGGAGAAGGCGATGAGCGACGAACAGGCGGTCATCCCAATCTTTAGTTGGACTCTGTGGGACTCCAACATTTTTAAGATTACAAGTGTGTACGCCTGTTCGGCGAGTTGGTTGAAGAGGACCATACATGAGCACTCCCAGCTTTGGCCGGGTGCCAACCTACGTTGCGTAGAGAAGGCACACTTACCAAAGTGGAAAGGGTTCATGTATGGATCAGAGGAGACGTCAGCGATCCTGAGACTGTTTTGAGGAGAATTTTCATCCTCAACTCAAGATCGCTGAAGTTGGGCGCGGACAAGTGGAGGGTCCTGAAGCGCGAGGTAAGACCGGCGGAAGGTCAATGGTTACTCCTTGGAGTACCTTTGACAGATTACCAAAGGTTGGAAGCAGTGAACGGGCAGATCAACTACTTATGTAGGAGACTGCGCGTGGTCACTATAAAAAGAAGAGGAGGCGACACACCTCCGGAAGATGCGGGGGGCGAGGTGGTCGAGCAGCTTTCTCGACTGGCGATAGAAGCCGACCTCGCCGACCACGAAGCCAAACCGGAGTCAAAAGACTCCGAAGAGAAAAACATGGCCGACAAAACTATGGAAGACTCCGACCTAGAGGAAACCCGGTCAATGAATTCCTTCACGGAAACATCTGAACCGGGCTCTTTCTTGGCGGAACCAGATACCATGCCTGCGGAACGAAGTGAAGAACTCTTCCAACGCAGGCAGAGTAAGTGGGAGAAGGGAGGAAATAACAACTCCACCTCAATAACTTCTCCCAGAGATAATGGCAGGGAAGGCTATTCCAAGCCAACCTGCACCGAAGCATCTCTGCTACAGAAATAGTAGCAGAAAGGATGCTGAGGGAAAATTTAGCCGTGGCTCTAATCCAAGAGCCAAGCACGGCTAATGATCATCCTACTGGATGGAGTAGAAAACACTTTGAGTGTTTCTACAAGATAAATAACGGTAGGCCAAGAGCGTGTATTGTTATAAGAAAATTACTTAAAGCTATCTCTATTCCACAGCTAAAAGATCTAGTAGCCATCCAGATAGAAGAGGCTATCGAGGGCGTGAAAAAGGCAGTTATCCTGGCTTCGGGGTATCTGCCTTATGAAGAAGAGTATCCACCAACACCGGAACTCAGGAATCTGGTAAGTTACTCAGAATTAAATGGTTTACACCTAATTGTAGGATGTGATGCTAACGCCCACAACACGGTGTGGGGCAGCACCAACGTCAACAATAGAGGTAAACATCTTTTAGAATATATAAGTACAACTAACCTGACAATTCATAATAGAGGTAATAAACCTACCATAAAATTAAGGTCATAAACGGGTCATAAAAGGACCTTGAAATTAAGGTCATAAACGAACAACGGTTTAGAAATCCAAGAAAAGCGGATTGGAATGAATATAGATCGGCCCTTAGAAATACACTAAGGCTGAACCAAGAACAGTCTTACCACCGTATAAACTCATGCACCGTATAAACTCATGGACATAGACAAAGAAATCGAGAATATTACCTCGGCTATGCGAGTTGCATTTGAAAGGGCATGCCCTGAAACAAGGCTGTCAAATAAATTCAAACATAAATGGATGAATGGCAATCTGATGAAAGTCAGGAGCCATACGCGTAGGTTATATAACAAAGCCATGAGTACTAATAGAGAAACTCACTGGCTAGAATACAAGACTACACTGAAGAAGTACAAATCAGAATGCAGATCTGCGAAACGAAAGCTCTGGAGAGATTACACAGAGCAAATAGAAAAAACTAGTGAAGTCTCAAGACTCAGGAAAATACTGTCTAAAGGCCACTCACAAGCAGAACTGATTGAAAGGGAAAACGGAACCATGTCTTTGACAATGGAAGAGTCCCTTGATATCCTTAAGACAAAGAACTTCCCTGAGGACGAACTAGTTAGCGAGAAATGAAGATCACGAACATTAGTGATAGACCAGTAGATGATCTCGAACGGAAAATCGATCTACTGATAACAGATAAGAAGGTTACATGGGCACTGAATTCATTTGACCCGTACAAATCACCAGGGCCAGATAACCTTTACCCTAAACAGATTCAGGAAGGCTTAAGTCTCCTAAAGAGAAAAATCAAAGCAATCTACAAAGGTTGTATAAGATTAAGTTATACGCCGTGTAAGTGGAAAGAGTCGAAAGTAATCTTTCTACCCAAACCAAATAAGATAAGCTACAATAAAGCGAACGCATATAGGCCAATAAGCTTAACGTCATTCCTCTTAAAAGGATTAGAAAAGATAATAGAGCTGGAAATAAGAAACCAGCTAAATCCTAGATTATCCATAAATCAACACGCTTATATTAAAGGCAAATCGGTAGATACGGCCTTGCATGAGGTCGTACAAACAATTGAAGAGTGGGTTAACGGAATGTTAAGAAACAGGGTGATATCATCAACCTATGGGTCAGCCACTAAAGGCAAGGTGGTATCAAGAGGGACTCCTCCAGAAGGAATACTATCACCACTACTATGGTTAATAGTTATAGATGACCTACTACAAAAACTGATAGTGGAGGAACACAAAGTAATATGTTACGCAGATGATGTTGTAATATTGATCACCGAAAAGGAGACTAATAGAACAACGTACAAACTGCAGGCCGCAATCGATAAAACATCGATATGGGCGGTCGAGAACGGTCTGAAACTAAATGCTAGCAAGACAGAAATATGCCTATTTAATAGGAAAAGAGAAGTAATATACCCAATAGCACCGAGAATAGGTAATGACGTGTTGGAATTTTCCAAACACGTCAAATACCTCGGTATATATCTAGACGAAAAACTCAGATGGGGTAAACACCTGAGTGAAAAAAAAGAAAAAGCGATAAGAGCCCTATGGGGCTGCAGAAATGCTGTCGGCAAAACATGGGGCCTATCGCCTAGTATAATGACATGGATATACACGTGTGTTATAAGACCTATGATAACATACGGAACGTTGGTTTGGTGGCCGGCCATCAAAAAGAAAAGATACATAAAAATATTAACACAAGCACAGCGCCAGGGCTGCTTGGGGATTACTGGTTCCATTAGAACCACATCAACCAAGGCCATGGAGACAATATTGGATATAGAACCAATTGAAATAGAGGTGAAGAGAAGAGCGATAGATACAGCTCTTCGGCTTTACATGACAGGTAACTGGATAAATTTTGATACTCAATACGGGCACAAAGAAATTATGACCCAAGCAAATAACTTGGGCGGCATAATGAACCTAGCTACGAGCCCCTTTCAATCAGTGATGATATGGCAGGGGAACTCAGGCTATATAAAATATTAAAAAAAAACAAAACTTATGAAAATTAACAATAATGAAAGTATTAAAATAAAAATGGATGATATATTAATTGAAAAAGTAAAAGAGATAAAATATTTGAGAATAATATTAGATAATAAAATGAATTTCAAAAGTAACGCAACTTATATTGATAAAAAAATTTCAGAGAAGTTATACTTTTTTTCAAAAATCAGGTGTAGTATGTCATTAATGTTATATAAATGACATCCTGCGCCTAAAATTATAATTTCATGATAAAACTGCATTTTGAATACTGTTCGACTATTTTATTTATGTTAAAACAAGATATAAGCAGATTGCAAAAATTACAGAATCGTGTGCGAATAATTTTGAGCAGATATACAACAATAAGTTTCATGCTTGAAGCCCTGGGTTGGATATCAGTTTATCAAATAATTGTCATGAACGTGTTTATCATTGCTTTTAGAAATGAGAAATCAATTGTATCCTGATTATTTGTGCTGTAGACTAGTATAAAATGGTAATATTCATCATTATAATTTAAGAAATAGATTTAATTTTAATTTCCTTCTTTATAAGGGAGTAAACTTGTATAACAATTTGTCTAATGAATTAAATTTTGAGAGTAATTTGAAAGTTTTTAAAAGAAAAATTATTTATGTTAAAAATAATTTTAAAAAGTTGAAATAATTAGTTTTTATAGTTAAAAACGAGTAAAGTTTACTAAATAAATAAATAACTAAAATTGCAAAAATCAAAAGCGACTTAAGCCAATAGTAATTGAAATGAAATTTTTCGTAAAAATCATAAAAATAATATCTATTTTATATCTTTAATTAAAAAAAATAACATCATACCAATCACTCCAAACTATACGACACGTACAAATCAGAAACAGAAAATTTTGTTTCAAAATTTCTCTTTACTGAAATATTTATATATGTAATAACTTAAATAATAGATTAAGGATCGCTTCTGGAAGTAAAAAATCAACACTTGAAATGGAAAAGAACGTACATTTACTAAAAGCAGATCTCGTAAAAGAATATGAAACTTGATGCAGAAAAATCCAAAATAGAAGAAAACGAGGAAAAGTGAAGTAAATTAAACTGTGTCAACTCTGGGATATCCGTATGACCGTAATTTAAACATATCATCCGATTATTTACTTTTGACAAAATTTTAAATATACAGCTTTATTAGGTGTAATGAAATGCTCCTATAACAGAAGGAGTTGTATGGCAGCTACTCGAACCCTCGGCAATAGATCAACAAAATTTTGCAGTAACTTTGGCCATTACACTAAACTACTTTTGGCCAAATTTTAGATACCCAGCTTTAATAAGTACAGAGTAATGCTCATATAATAGGGTTAAGGGTTCTTACTATAGAATATAATCTGCAGTAAGGACTCTTATGGGTCCAAAAACGTACTGTCACCTCCCCGCGGTGGACCCCGGTAACTTTGGATGATACAAGAGCAAACATGGGCTCCGGTATAGTCGGATTTGCGTCCGTGGTCATGTCTCACGGCAAGTCTGAGTATACTGGAACCTTAGCCAGGTATTATCCAAGGGCCATGAGACAGACGTCTCAAGCCAAGGTGGAACAGCATACGCCGAGGGCTGCATGGCTAAGGGGATGCTTAGTCGCAAGTATGCGGACTCTGGTTAAGTGGCGACAACCAGTTTTATTAGCCTTCTCTTGGTACGGCGGAGCAATGCCAAGAGTGACGTGTCTCTCCAGCCGACTCCCAACGGGGCTCACCTCACCAGAGGCGGAGTTGGCTTAAGTACGACCCGTGATCCCCAGAAGCAAGGTCAGTGGAGTCAATGACTCCGGTAGGTTCAACCATACTGACAAGGTTCTGGGGGTCACGGGTCGTACTTAAGCCAACTCCGCCTCTGGTGAGGTGAGTCCCGTTGGGAGTCGGCTGGAGAGACACGTCACTCTTGGCATTGCTCCGCCGTACCAAGAGAGCATAAAGGAGCCCCACCCCTTTCAATGAAGATGGACAGAATGAAGAAAGAAGAGCGACATAGGATATTATGTCAAACGTCGGTGGAATCTGCGGCCACCGGCGGGCCTGGCCCCCTAACAGGGGAGAGGTCGCCAGCAGAGGATCAAATGGAAACGAACCCGGCACCGAAGTCAGGTAACTCTTTGAAATACGATATTGATAAAACTAACGAATCTTCTTTCCAAGTCGTTAGGCGTAAGCTTAACGCCAAGGCAAAGAAACTAACAAGGCAATGGAGGCAGGAGGGGAAGTCGGAGGAGACGATCAGCGCTCTTCTCGAAAAAAGAAGAGAGCTGAGCCAATCTCAGGCAACCCCCCCCCCCCCCCCACTAACACCGGAGCCACAATGAAAGATGCCAGCAAATCACTGGCATCAATGAAAATCCGAAGCGGGACCAACCCGAAAATGACATCAGAAGGCGGTAAAACGCCCAAGATGCTACCAAAGGTTCTTCCTAAGCCTAGGAAAGAAAGTGTGGTCGTGCAAGGCATGAAGGCACCGAAGAGTAGTGGAAGCAATCCGGAGGTACTCTCCGACGGTGATAAAACGCCTAGTAGGACAGTACCAAAAGTTGCCCCACTAAGTCTGGGAGTTGTCGAATTGCCAAGCATGGCAGGAGTGAGTAAAGACGTGCAAGGGACAAACGCACCGAAGAATGGTGGAAGCAATCTGGAGGTACTCTCCGACGGCGGTAAAATGCCTAGTAGGACAGTACCAAAAGTTGCCCCACTGGGTCTGGGAGTTGCGGGAGTACCAGGCTCGTCAGTCAAGAGGACTGGCGTGTCTGGCATGAAGACACCGAAGAGCGGTGGGAACAATCCGGAGGTACTCTCCGACGGCGGTAAAACGTCTAGTAGGACAGTGCCAATGGTTGCCCCGTCGGGTCTGGGAGCTGGATTACCTAGCACGTCTGGTGAGAAAGGTGTAGGCAGGAAGAGGCCTAGATCAGAGGATGACCCTACCCCGGTAGGGAAAAAGAAACCCCTTAGCTACAGTCCAGTGGCCGTAGCTGAGGAGTTGAAGTTGGCCATAATCGACCATAGCCGAATGGACGGGCAAATCGTAGAAGAGTCCAATAGGACTCTTCTACGAGAAAGCCTCGAAGTTTGGATAATGGAAGAGGCGGAGAAGGCGATGAGCGACGAACAGGCGGTCATCCCAATCTTTAGTTGGACTCTGTGGGACTCCAACATTTTTAAGATTACAAGTGTGTACGCCTGTTCGGCGAGTTGGTTGAAGAGGACCATACATGAGCACTCCCAGCTTTGGCCGGGTGCCAACCTACGTTGCGTAGAGAAGGCACACTTACCAAAGTGGAAAGGGTTCATGTATGGATCAGAGGAGACGTCAGCGATCCTGAGACTGTTTTGAGGAGAATTTTCATCCTCAACTCAAGATCGCTGAAGTTGGGCGCGGACAAGTGGAGGGTCCTGAAGCGCGAGGTAAGACCGGCGGAAGGTCAATGGTTACTCCTTGGAGTACCTTTGACAGATTACCAAAGGTTGGAAGCAGTGAACGGGCAGATCAACTACTTATGTAGGAGACTGCGCGTGGTCACTATAAAAAGAAGAGGAGGCGACACACCTCCGGAAGATGCGGGGGGCGAGGTGGTCGAGCAGCTTTCTCGACTGGCGATAGAAGCCGACCTCGCCGACCACGAAGCCAAACCGGAGTCAAAAGACTCCGAAGAGAAAAACATGGCCGACAAAACTATGGAAGACTCCGACCTAGAGGAAACCCGGTCAATGAATTCCTTCACGGAAACATCTGAACCGGGCTCTTTCTTGGCGGAACCAGATACCATGCCTGCGGAACGAAGTGAAGAACTCTTCCAACGCAGGCAGAGTAAGTGGGAGAAGGGAGGAAATAACAACTCCACCTCAATAACTTCTCCCAGAGATAATGGCAGGGAAGGCTATTCCAAGCCAACCTGCACCGAAGCATCTCTGCTACAGAAATAGTAGCAGAAAGGATGCTGAGGGAAAATTTAGCCGTGGCTCTAATCCAAGAGCCAAGCACGGCTAATGATCATCCTACTGGATGGAGTAGAAAACACTTTGAGTGTTTCTACAAGATAAATAACGGTAGGCCAAGAGCGTGTATTGTTATAAGAAAATTACTTAAAGCTATCTCTATTCCACAGCTAAAAGATCTAGTAGCCATCCAGATAGAAGAGGCTATCGAGGGCGTGAAAAAGGCAGTTATCCTGGCTTCGGGGTATCTGCCTTATGAAGAAGAGTATCCACCAACACCGGAACTCAGGAATCTGGTAAGTTACTCAGAATTAAATGGTTTACACCTAATTGTAGGATGTGATGCTAACGCCCACAACACGGTGTGGGGCAGCACCAACGTCAACAATAGAGGTAAACATCTTTTAGAATATATAAGTACAACTAACCTGACAATTCATAATAGAGGTAATAAACCTACCATAAAATTAAGGTCATAAACGGGTCATAAAAGGACCTTGAAATTAAGGTCATAAACGAACAACGGTTTAGAAATCCAAGAAAAGCGGATTGGAATGAATATAGATCGGCCCTTAGAAATACACTAAGGCTGAACCAAGAACAGTCTTACCACCGTATAAACTCATGCACCGTATAAACTCATGGACATAGACAAAGAAATCGAGAATATTACCTCGGCTATGCGAGTTGCATTTGAAAGGGCATGCCCTGAAACAAGGCTGTCAAATAAATTCAAACATAAATGGATGAATGGCAATCTGATGAAAGTCAGGAGCCATACGCGTAGGTTATATAACAAAGCCATGAGTACTAATAGAGAAACTCACTGGCTAGAATACAAGACTACACTGAAGAAGTACAAATCAGAATGCAGATCTGCGAAACGAAAGCTCTGGAGAGATTACACAGAGCAAATAGAAAAAACTAGTGAAGTCTCAAGACTCAGGAAAATACTGTCTAAAGGCCACTCACAAGCAGAACTGATTGAAAGGGAAAACGGAACCATGTCTTTGACAATGGAAGAGTCCCTTGATATCCTTAAGACAAAGAACTTCCCTGAGGACGAACTAGTTAGCGAGAAATGAAGATCACGAACATTAGTGATAGACCAGTAGATGATCTCGAACGGAAAATCGATCTACTGATAACAGATAAGAAGGTTACATGGGCACTGAATTCATTTGACCCGTACAAATCACCAGGGCCAGATAACCTTTACCCTAAACAGATTCAGGAAGGCTTAAGTCTCCTAAAGAGAAAAATCAAAGCAATCTACAAAGGTTGTATAAGATTAAGTTATACGCCGTGTAAGTGGAAAGAGTCGAAAGTAATCTTTCTACCCAAACCAAATAAGATAAGCTACAATAAAGCGAACGCATATAGGCCAATAAGCTTAACGTCATTCCTCTTAAAAGGATTAGAAAAGATAATAGAGCTGGAAATAAGAAACCAGCTAAATCCTAGATTATCCATAAATCAACACGCTTATATTAAAGGCAAATCGGTAGATACGGCCTTGCATGAGGTCGTACAAACAATTGAAGAGTGGGTTAACGGAATGTTAAGAAACAGGGTGATATCATCAACCTATGGGTCAGCCACTAAAGGCAAGGTGGTATCAAGAGGGACTCCTCCAGAAGGAATACTATCACCACTACTATGGTTAATAGTTATAGATGACCTACTACAAAAACTGATAGTGGAGGAACACAAAGTAATATGTTACGCAGATGATGTTGTAATATTGATCACCGAAAAGGAGACTAATAGA
This sequence comes from Dolichopus griseipennis, assembly GCA_963082915.1. Lineage (NCBI taxonomy): Eukaryota > Metazoa > Arthropoda > Insecta > Diptera > Dolichopodidae > Dolichopus > Dolichopus griseipennis. The sequence goes on along the minus strand of OY720441.1, from coordinate 147,619,626 downwards.
ACAACGTACAAACTGCAGGCCGCAATCGATAAAACATCGATATGGGCGGTCGAGAACGGTCTGAAACTAAATGCTAGCAAGACAGAAATATGCCTATTTAATAGGAAAAGAGAAGTAATATACCCAATAGCACCGAGAATAGGTAATGACGTGTTGGAATTTTCCAAACACGTCAAATACCTCGGTATATATCTAGACGAAAAACTCAGATGGGGTAAACACCTGAGTGAAAAAAAAGAAAAAGCGATAAGAGCCCTATGGGGCTGCAGAAATGCTGTCGGCAAAACATGGGGCCTATCGCCTAGTATAATGACATGGATATACACGTGTGTTATAAGACCTATGATAACATACGGAACGTTGGTTTGGTGGCCGGCCATCAAAAAGAAAAGATACATAAAAATATTAACACAAGCACAGCGCCAGGGCTGCTTGGGGATTACTGGTTCCATTAGAACCACATCAACCAAGGCCATGGAGACAATATTGGATATAGAACCAATTGAAATAGAGGTGAAGAGAAGAGCGATAGATACAGCTCTTCGGCTTTACATGACAGGTAACTGGATAAATTTTGATACTCAATACGGGCACAAAGAAATTATGACCCAAGCAAATAACTTGGGCGGCATAATGAACCTAGCTACGAGCCCCTTTCAATCAGTGATGATATGGCAGGGGAACTCAGGCTAGATGGAAAATTTGATACAGAAACAGAAATAAGCCGTATCAATAATAGAATCTTACCGAATACATCTATACCGACGCGGCTAAAAAGCATAACCGCTGTGGTATAGGGATAATATGCGACGAACCAGTTATAAGGGTTGCTAAACCAATGGAAAGCCACGCAACGATCCGTCAACTAGAAGCAACTGCTATAGAAAAAGCAGTGGAAGAATTGCAACAAAGAAGAATTAGAGGCAAGATGATAAATATCTATACTGACTGCAAATCCATTATAAATACAATGGAAGGTAGTCTACATAGATCGAAATCCACACTGAATTGCTGGGAAGCCCTGAATAAACTGGGGGAATTCAATGCAGTTAGACTGCACTGGATCCCGGCCCACTCAGGCTTCTCCGGCAATGAAAGAGCAGATGAAATTGCGAAAAGTTCTATAAGAGAACATAGGACAGATATAGAACCGATAGGGCTCTCACACGTAGAGGTGAAACGGTTCACAAGAAACTGGGCTAAGACCCAAGCAAATGAACAATGGCTAAACTCCACCGGTTCAACTCATACCAAGAGTTTCTTGGGAGGTACAAATAGCAAGAAAACGAAAAAGATCCTGAAATTAAAAAGGGAGGATCTTAGATTAATTACAGGGATAAGCACGGACCACCTAATGCTCAGAGCACATGCACCAAAAATAGGTAGAGCAACCACGAGTATATGCAGAGGCTGTGGAAGTGAGGACGAAACAGTTCTCCACGTCCTATGCCAATGTGTAACACTAGAAAACCTAAGATTGAGAATCTTAGGAGGAACGTACTGGGATGACTTCAGCACGGTAAGGGAGTTAGACCAAGGTAAATTGTTGAGCTTCATGAAGGGAATTGAATGGCTCAATGAGGAGCTGTAAGTATTACGAGCGACTCTGAGAGCAAGGGTGCACAACGGGCCGCAAGGCCTAGGTGTAAGGGAGACTTGCTCTCCCCCCCATCCAAACAACAACAACAATGCTCATATAAAAAAGAAGTTATATGGCAGGTACTCGAACCCGTGGACCAAAATGGCAGAATTTCAATAGCGATGACAGTTTTTCGAAAATTTCAGAATCCTAGCTTCTTTAATTTTGGAGTTATCAAAATTAAAGAAGCTAGGACGTTAAGTTAGATACTCAGAAATGAGTAGGAGTCGGTTAACAAAACTTTTTTAGCAAGCCCCCTATTTAGGAGCTATAAGGGCCCGAAAATTGAAATTTTGCTATTTTTAAACACCTGTAACTTAAATACCTGTTGTTTTTTTAGTAATATACTAAATTCAAAGCTCTATAATTATATTTCAACATGTGTCAAAGATTTTTCTTAATTTTGTAGGTTGACGAAGCTACAGCCCCTGCAAATTCCAAAAAAGCCCTATATTTAAATTGCTATATCAAGAGTTCTGTTTGGTTTATTTTCAATCGAAAAACGGTGGAAGAGAGCTGCTTTTATAGACTTTTTAGGGTTGCCAAACGGTACTAAAATTTAACATTGTGCAACTCAATTTTTGCATAATTTTTAGCCTCACATATCTTCCAAACGGTTCAAGCCAGGGTCTTGAAATTTTGGGAGAAGTTAGATCCTCAGAAATTAGTAGGAGTCGGTTAACAAAATTGTTTTGTCAAGCCCCATGTTTCGGAACTATAAGGGCTCAAAAATTGAAATTTTGCTATTTTTAAACACCTGCAACTTGAATACCTGTGTAAATATTTTTTCCTTAATATACAAAATTTAAAGGTCCAACGTTATGTTTTAACATATGTTAAAAGATTTTCTTAAATTTAAAAGGGGTTCTTTAAATTGAAGAGAGTGTCTCTCAGTTTTAACCATGTTTGCTTAAATAGTAAAATTCTAAGTAAAATTCCAAATTTTGGTGGAATTCACAATTTAATTCCTAGAACCTAAAAAAGTTTGGGGAAGGGGAGTAGTGAGGATTATATTCTTAAGAAATTTGGCAACCTTCCCCATAGAGGGGCTAGTAGGACTTTAAAATTTATTGTTTTTATAAGTAAGCAGTAACTTATATTATTTTTAAAATGTGCTTTTTAAAAACCTTTGGTTTTTTTCATCACTTGTTTCAAACAGTCAGGAAATACCCCGCTTGTTAAACATTTGTTTACTAACTCGGGTAGTGGTTTCTTAATGACCGAAACTAAATTCACCCTGAGCAGCATTATCCTTGAGGTTCATGAAAATATTTAGAAATTTATCTTATATTTTTCATCTTTTATTTTTTCCATATGAATACTGCACAGTGTGGTACCAGCCTTATGATTTGTAATTCTATTTGCACAATGTGCATTAATTTTGTACAGTTTATACATTTGATTTCTGAGATATTGTTACATTTTCTAGTATCATGATTTCCCGCACAGTTAGCACAAGCCTCGGTTCCTTCACATTTTTTGCTTTGATAGTGGTACTTCTGGCATTTACAACATCTTAAGATATATATGTATTGCTTAATAAAATGACTATTGAAATCTATTGCAACATATCTTTCGATAATTTTTTGATACGTTTTTCCTTCCACTTCCAATATATTGCTCCATTTTTTTTTTTTTTTGTATTTTTTACCTTATGTACAAGTTTTATCACATTAATAAAATCGTTGGATGCTATCAGCTCCTCTACTAGATCCGTCTGACTATATTCTTTGCTAAGGTTTTCCATTATCACCTGATGTTTTCCAGGGTTTGTTATTATTACCGTATGTTCACTTAAAAGATGATTCGTTATTCTTGTTGAAGATCATTGCATTTATCTTCACTTTCAGTATTTAATATAATACCTGCATTTTTTATATGTTTAATCGATGTGATTCTCACCTTAATCTTAGCTGGTACAATTTTTTTTTTATTAGCTGCTATTTTTGAGTATTTTGGTTTTTCTTTTATGTCGTTAGTATCTTTATTTTTTAATATTTTCGCATAAGTATGTTGATTTTTTTTTAAGTTATTTTTTTCTATATTTTCTAATTTATTTTTCATACTGCTAATATTATCTTTAATTTCATTACTAATATCTTTAATTTCTTTGTTCATTGCGAATACCTTATCCAAACTTTGTTCACCTTTAGCCTATTGTTTAAATTTTTTTTATCGGTATCACATATACGGAAACATTTACTTCATAAGGTACATATTCCTTTACAATTCTAGTTACTTCCAAAAAAAAACCTTTCGAATGTTGAAAATGTACTTCCTTTCTATTATATCCTTCTTATTTATTATTTTATTTTGCCCTCAGTTTTTTTCTAGACTCTCATTTACTACTACTACTAATATTCATCGAGTAATAGTACCCGAAGTCATAATCATAATTGATTAATAATGAAAATAATGAATAAGAAATTTTAAAATTAATTTTTCACGTTAAAAATTTTATGTGGCTTAGTTCACTTTGCATCTGACTCCCTTATTTTTAATTTACAAATAGGTTATAATAAACAATATATTTAAATCAATAAGATATTTTCATATTTACTGTTACATTAATATCACATAAAAGTATAAATTTTATAATTTTCAAGAAACAATTCTCAATTTTCATTCAAATATTAGATGGAACCAAAACAAAATCAAACAAAAATAAATATATATCGTTTTAATAATATATGCTTTATAATTGGAATATAAAAAAAATACTAACCTTTGGATTTGATATTTAATTTTTATTTTATTTAAAAATTGTGTATCTCTTCGAATTTCTCTTTCAGCTCCTTTGCTTTCACGTTTAACTTTATGTATCATAATTGCACGTATACGTTTTTCCTCAGAAATTTTAGGTCTTCTCTTAACGTCTGAAATCTTTTCAATTTTCGGTTCTAGAAGTCTTAAGAATTTTGGTTTTCTTTCACAAGTAATTAACCTTGATAACTTAATGTTCAGCGTTAATTTAATATAACGTTTTGCTTCGGCATAACTTTGTTTAACAAAATCGGGATAATTATTTAAATTTAAACGTTCCATTAATTTTAAAAATTGCTCAAATATATATATACTGCCATTATTCATTATATTGGCGTATTCTATTAGTAATTTAAAAACTATGTTTAAAGTTGAAATTTTAAAACCATTGTCTATATTATTATCATTAATAAGATCTAAGGAATTTAATTTCTTTTTAAAATAAGAAACATTGTTTTCTTCTAAAAGCAATATGCTGCTAGTAGTAGTTTCTGTTGCGTTTTTAAAAGTTTGAACAATTTTGTTAACGTCAATAGATTTAGGAACAGCAAGCGTTAAAATTTTCAAAAGGAAATTAAAACATGATGGTAAAAACCTTTTGGAAAAATTTGTAAATTCTAACATTAATGAGACGAGAAAAAGACCTAATGATATATCTCTTCGGCTTTCAAAAAAGCTTTCTGTTAAAATTTTGTCCATAAAAATAACTGAAGGCGTAACAATTGGATGATGAAAATCTGATGTAGAATATAAATTAGATATTATTTTAAAAATAAAAATTGTTTCAATATTTGGTATTTTTTTGACATCTCTTTTGTATAATTCGTAGTATTTTTTTATTAATTCAAGCAAACACTCCGTCGTACATTTTGGATTTATTTTAATCATCTCAAATAAATGTGGTACTATTTCGTCCAAAGTTTTGAAAGATGTTTGAATATTGAAATTTCTAAACTCAAGTGTTAAAAAACGTAAAACATTTTCAAACAGTTGCGCAATTTTGTTATGATAAAATCCATCTATTTTTGGATGATTATTTTCAATTAATTTTTGAACTATATAACTTTGAACTTTAGGATCTTTTCCTTGAAGTAAAGTTAAAAATTTTGGAAACGAAGAAGTTAGTTGACAAATAATTTCAATTTCATTTTTTATTAATTTTGTTGTAATTGTAGTATTTGTAGTTTTTTTATGGTTAAGTGCATATAAATGTTCTTCAGATTCTTCTGCAATTTTAATTTCGGACTCCCCAATTTCTAAATCTTTTAACTGTTTTGATTTAAATGGCTCTAAAATATTAAAAATTTAATTAAACGTTCATATCACTATATCTATCAATTACCGTTTATTTCAGAAATAAAAAATTGATTTTTGTTGACGCCTTTCTGAGATTTAACAAAGTATACGTCTTCTAAATCATCAGTTGTTATACGTTTAGAATTACCGTAATCATTTTCGTCTGCTTTCATTCTTATTAATCTTTCGTTCTTTAATGTTTCCATTTCCCTTTTTTCCAATTTTGAAATTTCTTCTTTAATATTAAGCTTATCTGTGACTTCTCCTCTTGGTTCGAAAATCATCGAACGCATTAATTTATCATAATCATCAATCTGTAACTTATTTTCTAAATTATTGGCGTTTAGCATTCCTAGTTCTGGCAAAAGGTTTTTATATTTTTCGTCTAGGTGAGTTGTCATTTGAAATACATCTACTTTATCGCTCAAGAATTTAATTTTACGCTGTTTAGTTTCAGTTATAAAATTTTCCATTGCAGTTTTTCGGTCAATGTTTACAAAATTTTTTCCTCCCCCAAAGGCCATTTTAGTAAAGTTTTCATCTAAATATTCATCTATTTCAGACTCATCAGCCAACTCGTTTCTAAATGTTAGCTTTTCAACCTCAAGATTTATGACTTTGTGTGTTAATACTTCAGCATTTGAATCAAAAACTTTATGTTTTAATTTGTTCCGCTTCAATTCTGAAAAACGAATATTTGAAGTTTCCTCTTCCTGATCCACAGCAATTCGTCGATCTAGAAATTTGTTAACTTTATTTCGAGTGTTAAATTCTTTTCCCAGTGTCTCTTTCCTTTTGCTAAAAGCCTTTTTTCTAGAAATTCCAGGAAGTCCACGGCTATGTTTATTTTGTTGACCCAATATTTGAAATTTTTCATTATTTTTATGAACTTCAAAAGGATTTTTTTTTTTTGATCCTTGTAAATGTATTGAATTTTGTGCAAGATTCAACTTAACATTACAATGTTTTACTAGTTTGACCATGATAAAAAAAAGTTAAGTTAAGAGTAAATTAAATAATTAGTTTGCGTTTATTATTAATATTTATTTACGCCGACCGTAAAATCTTTTGACTTTAGTGTTGTCAGTTAACACGGCTACATGTGTTTTCTTTTCAGAAATTGAATAGACCGAAGTTAACAGAGTATACAGGGTGGTTAAGACCATGTGTATCAGTTTTTTAAGCTACTTATGAAGGAGTATTTATTTTAATATATACAAAAAATTTATGAACTAAGTTGAGGGTGCTTTATCGATTGGCGATATTTTAAACTTCCGGAAAGGACCGGAAATTAGTTTTTTAGACAGGAAGTATCTCGAAATCGAGATTTTTTAGGCATCAACTAGATAAAATATTTTTTTATAAATAACAACCTCTTCCTTGTTAAAAAAAAACTGAAACGCATGGTGAGGATCACCCTGTATATATTATTTATGTTTCAGACATAGGTGGTGTCGAGAGAATCAATTTTTTGACTTTCAACTTAAGTCGATTTGAATCAACTATCGGTGTCGGGGAAATCAATTTGTGTTGTTTAAAGTCATAGAATTACAATACTAGAATGGCAATAGAGAAAAAATTTTCAGACAAATTACAAAATTTGGTACGTGTACCGTTTGTATGTATTTACTAGTTTCTCCGCGATTCATTTCATTTTGAAAGTGAAATATAAAAGAAACTTTTAAGTACGATTTAAGTAAGATTTCAAACTTAAAAGTAAATGAAAACAAATTAGAAAATATTATATTCAAAAAATTTTGTGTTGTTGTGCTTTTTGAAGTTTTTTAAAAAACATTAAATTAAATAAAGGATTATTAAGATGGGAAGAAAGTGGTGCTTAAAGAATTTTTTTTATTTCTTGAGGTTTTACAAATTTCAGCCGATTTTTTTAAATTATTTTAAAGGTATTTTCCTTTTGGTTCCTGCTTTCCATTTTTCATTATTATTAAATGAACGTTCTGTAAATTTACCAAAATATTGTCTATTTTCGAATAGAATCAATTTGAAAATCATATTGTAATGCTAAAATTTTTAAATAATAAGTAAAATTTTGATTGAATAAAAAAAGGGTAAAGAAAAAACCTTTTAATTCTTTATTCGGAAACATTAAGTTATTTGAAACAGAAATCAAAACCCTCCTTACGGTTAACATAAATGTAAATTTCATATTTGCAAGAGGTTCGTTCATATCTAAAAATGGCTAAAAATGTTTATATATTCACAAGGCTATAAATACTTTTTGCTTTGTTCAAAAAACTATGATTTGTTTTTGATTTACTTATTTTCATTTCCACGATGAATAAATAAACCTACGATAAACCTTAAAATAAATCAAAATAGATATGTAAGTTAATTAAAATTAAACTAAAAATATACTTGCTGGAGATTCCATTATTTTTAAAAATAATTGACTGTAATTTCTTCAAATATTATTCAAATTTTTTTCTTGATGTTTTGTTCAATTATATAAAAGTAAATTAAATCAAATAGTAAATATCTTTATTCGAAATATACGAACTGCCCAATCCAAATGTATTTCTATGTAAAATGTAAACAAAAAAACTAATGAGAAACTGCCTAATAAACATTCTCATTTTCTCAAATTTAAGCAATGACAAATGAAGTAGCCGTACCATTTGTATACGCATACGAAATTGTATATGTATTTTTTTGTCTGAATACCTCAGGATAGGAAATCACATTAGAAGAAAAGAGTCGGGAACATCCTTTTGCCATTCTAGTACTAGTAATTCTATGGTTTTCCTACATTATGCTGACAAATATCGAAAAAATTACAAAGTTTTATGGCCATCTACGTACATGCATATTTCGGATAAAGGTGACTATAAACTATTTAAATTTTCAAAATTTTCAAAAATATTACAGAAAGAAAGATATAAAATATAAATTTTTTATTAATTTTAGCAATTAAATATTTTGAATGACAAACTTTTTTAATGGAAGTTAATCTATGGTAATAACTTTATTGGAGAGAGTAAAATGAGAATTATTATATCAAAAAGTATACATGGGTAATGGGTATACATGTTCAATGTATAAAACAGGTATCCATGTAATAACATTTGTTAACATATAAATTATGTATTTCTCTCATTTATAAATATTAATTTTAGTTTGAAGTTTCTCTTACCGCAAATCTTGGACTCTTCTTTAGTTTAATAAAGATACCTGTAATTTCTAAAGAATAAAACTAGTTTCAAATAATGTAAGATAGATAAATAGTTTTATTTAATTTTCTAGCATAAAGCTAATTCGGAAAAAATATCAGAGTTTAATATCCTAATTCTAAAGTATATTTTACTCCTGAAAAAAGTTGTTTTTATTTCTTTAATCAAATCTTTTGAATCAGATAACCTTTAATATAATTTTAACTAACTTTTAATTCGTTATCTGTATTATAGTTATTAAAGATATATCCTAATTTAGTTAATTGTTGCATAAAACCAACATTCGCTCTTTCTTCTCGCTAATATGGTCCATTCACATAAAGGGTGTTTAAAATTGAGGTATCATTTTTATTTTGCCGCAATTTTTTTTCTACTTGGAATTTTTATACGAGGTTTCTTTAGGTATATTCTAAATACATTCCGGTTAGTTAATATGGAACGTTGCACGAAGAACAACGTGTTTTTGTTATTACAACATTTTTGAAAATGGTAAAAGTTTTCAAGTTGTAATTAGGAAATTTCAAACAAAATCTGGTAGAGAAAATTCTCCAACAAATTGTGCCATCAAGCTGATGGTTGATAAATTTCTGAAACTGGATCTGTTCTTGATAACACAGGCAACATTTATCAACGTAGTGGCCGTTTGTGAGCAGAAGTGTTGAATAAGATCCAAAAACTTCTATTCGTCATCGTTCGCAGCAATTAAACATCAAACCATCCACATTATTCAACATTTTGCATCGTGATCTCCATTTAAAGGCTTATAAGATCCAGTTGACGCAAGAATTAAAACCAACTGACCATGCATTACGTCGGCAATTCGTTTTTTGGGCAATGGAAAAACAAGAAGAAAATGAGAATTTTTTTAACAAAATAATCTTCACCGATGAAGCTCATTTCCAGCTCAATGGCTACGTCAATAAACAGAATTGCCGCATTTGGGGTGAAGAGAATCCAAGGGTTATCTTAGAGCAACCATTTCACCCACAAAAAGTTACGGTGTGGTGTGGTTTGTGGTCAGGAGGAATCATCGCATCATATTTTTTTGAAAACTAAAATGGAAATGCGATTACGGTCAATGGAAATCGCTACAGAGAGATGATCCGAAGCTTTTTGTGGCGGGAAATTGATGATTTGGACGTAGAGAATATGTGGTTTCAACAGGACGGTGCCACTTGCCACACAGCAAGAAAAAAAATGGATCTTTTGAAGGAAAAGTTCGAAGATCGGTTTTATGAAATCGAAAGTGTACAGCAATAGTCCCACAACAATTCAAGAGCTTAAAAACAACATTATCGAGCAGATTTCAACCATTCAGAACAGTTTATTGAACAACGTGATTCAGAATTTTGGGAAAAGATTGGAAGCTTGCCGAAGTAGTAGGGGGCCACTTGGCCGACATAATTTTTCATTATTAACCGGAACCTATTTGTAATAAATTAAAATAAAAATATATTTAATATTTAAAAAAAAAGTATTTTTTTATTAAAATTAAAATGATACCTCAATTTTGAACACCCTTTATATCCATCAGTTGTATTGTTCATTGAAGAAACTACTATATCTGAATATTTATTTTTAAATCGTTTAAATAAATATTCAGCTAAATACTCCGAAGCATCATATTGCAGTCATTTCTTGTAAATCGGTAATTGTATTAAAATTTAAATTAAGCTCGAAGGTTCGTTCTATAAACATTTTACTTGTAGTTCAAACTAGTTATTCAAATATCCTTGACGAATTTTTTTCACTTGTGACTTTAACATTTATTCTTTACCTTTTTTCTTTTTCGTTTTTAAAAGTTTTATATATAAAATGCCTAAATATACTAAATCACATGTCGAGAGTTTAGTGCTGAACTTGCAAACGCTTGCTCTGTTGGCTGTGGACGGTTTATCCACCCAAAATGCATGGGTATCACAGCTGCCGTAGCAAACAAAATAAAAATAACACCAGGTTTATTGTGGTATTGCGTGGCTTGCCGTACAACCTCTCCGACAGCAATACAGATGTTAATGCTTAAAATTAAAAAAAAATTTAATTCAATGAAAAAAACTTTAGTATAATTTCATTTCAACGTTCGAACCCTTAACGGAAGATTCCGATAAGTTGAAATGTAAGACTAACGGGTCGGTAATTTTAAACGATGGTAATGATTCCATCGATAATGACACAAGCGGTTTAATAGGTTTCTCAACTCAGAAATTCAAACTTCACACGCATTCCGTTAATCTAATTGAATTAAAATCCCATCTTCCTATTCAGGCCAATGTAAATAATTTTAACTTTATTGTTTATATAATAACAAATGTTAATAATAATAACAATAATAATAATCATATTAATAATAATGATAATAATAATAAAAATAGTAATAACACTAATAATAACAAGCATGACCCCTTTTAAATAGTCGCTGATCATTCCTAGCAGATATTATGGAACGCGGAAGTTTTTTCACGTTTAAAGTGACGAGGAGGACTATACGACTTGAACAATTCTTGAGGTCCTCGGCCCTGCTCATCGCAGATTTGATTTCCGCAATTGCTTCTGCTGTGGAACGACCAGTCCTGAAATTGTATTGAGAGACAAACCCCTAGCTGCCTCGATGGCACACAACAGTCTTCGCATGAGTAACTTCTCAAGAACCTTTCCTGCTGTGTCCAGCATACAGATCGGGTTATATGAGGAAGGAACCTCCTGATGTTCTTTCCCTTTGCTGGTAGGTACAAGCATAGATGTCTTTATGCACTTGGGGAAAATTTCCGCCAGGCATTGCAATACTCAGCAATAGATTAGGATTATACCGAAGAACCAACCTTAATACCTCTTCTTGCATCCCGTCTGGAGCTGGCGCCTTCTTGACCTTGAGGGATCGGATGGTTTGCTCAAGCTCTTCCATCGTAAATGGAGAAGCTCCATCCCGGTTGTACACTCGCGCAGTTCCCTGTGGATGCACTGGAAATAGGGCATTAACTAGGTGCATGGTAGTCCGCATGTCCAGTGTTTTTAACTGCCCCAATTTTCTGGCTTAAAATTTTGTAACCCAAACCCCATGGATCCAAGATAATGTCCTCTCTCAGCGCCTACCAGCATCTCGCCGTACTTCGATTGATGTCACGTCGCAACTGGCGATTTTTCTCCTTGTGAACCGAAGACCTTAGTATAACCTCCTCCCCCTTTGTAGCTCTTTGAGCTTTTCTCCTCAGTTGGAGGCAATCTTTCTGCAGGCCAGCTATTTCGGCTGCTCAACAGTACATCAATTGTTCACAAATTTACGACAGTTCAAAAAAAGGAACAACATGGCTTAACAAGAACACCAATTATCAATGGAACACCTGTTAATACAAACACAACAAGTCGAAAGACTAACTACAGTTAAACAACAATATCAACACCAAACAGCACAAAATCAAAATAATCAAAATAACAGGAAAAAAATTCTTTAGGAAATTCATTACATGTCCACATTTAACGGACATAGCGAAGTTACCATAAATTCATTTATAAATAGTGTGGAATATTATTTAGCAAGTATTCAGGACTTTAACAATACAAGACAAGCTGTGGGATCAATCTATTATGAAAAAATTAAGGGGGAAGCAAATAATTCTATCATCAGTTTACCAGATCCAGATAACTGAGAATCAATTTTAAGATAACTAAAACGCAGATTCCGGCCTGGATTGGAACCAGCTATGTAGAAGAATTGGCAGTATAAAAATTAATTCGGTAAGTGTGTTAGCAATTACTATTCAATCTTTAAAAAACAAAGCAGATGAAGAAAAAATTTATTTTAATGATAATAATTTTATAGACTTAGGTAATGTAGATAAATTTTTGTTAAATACACTTAAAAAATAATCAGGACTTAGACTCAGACCACTCGGTTGTCGTACTAAACCTGCATGAAAAAATTGTTAAGAAACAAAATAAGGCTACACTTGTTAATAAATCAACAAATTGGTTCAACTATAAACAAGAGATAGAAAATACTATAAATTTAAGGGTTAAAATAACAACTAAAGATGAAATAGATTTAGCAATTGAAAATCTTAATAAAATTGTCCAAAATGCTGCATGGAATAATACAAAAGAATGTAAATACATGACAGCAGGACCTAATTATCCTACAGATATATTAAATGCGATTAAAGTAAAGAGAAGAGCTAGACGAAGATGGCATGAAACACGTGACCCAGCTGATAAAACTGTGTTGAATAGAATAACGCAGAATCTTAAAAGAAGAATTCTTGAAATAAAAAACAAATCATATGAAAAATATGTTGAGAATTTATCAGCTAAAAAAGAGAGAAATTACTCTTTGTGGAAGGCAACAAAGAGTTTGAAAAAACCTGTAGTGCCAGTCCCACCAATTCGGAAAATGGATGGTAAATGGGCAAAAAATAATAAAGAAAAAGCCGAAACATTCGCAGATCACCTGGAAGAAATTTTTCGGCACAATGAAATAGAGTCAGACCTCTACATTGAAAATGATTTGAGAAGAGAAGAAAATGCCATTGAACTAATTACTCATATAGAAATGGTTGAAGAAATTAAAGCTCTGAAGTCAAAAAAAGCACCAGGTTTCGATCTAATTACTGCAGACATTCTAAAACAACTCCCGAAAAAAGGGATAACAATGTTAACATATATAATGAATGCTATGTTAAGGTTAAATTATGTACCTAATGTTTGGAAGGTGGCAGAAATAATTATGATACTTAAGCCGGGAAAGCCTCCAAACGAAACAAAGTCTTATAGACCTATCTCTCTGTTACCAATTATGTCAAAACTCTTTGAGAAACTGTTATTAAAAAGGTTGAAACCTATTATAGAAAATAGAAAACTAATTCCAAACTATCAATTTGGTTTTAGAGAAAAACACTCTACTGTTGACCAAGTACATAGAATTACTGATATAATTGAGAAAGCTCTAGAAGAAAAACAAATATGCTCTACAATATTTCTAGACGTTGCACAAGCATTTGATAATGTTTGGCACGAAGGCTTAATTTATAAGTTGCGGCAACTATTACCTAAAAAATATGTAGATATACTCTCATAATACTTAACTGATAGACTGTTTAGAATTAAACAGGATAAAGAGTACTCTACACTGAGAGAAATTAAAGCGGGTGTGCCTGAAAGGAAGTATCTTGGGTTCAATATTATACTTGCTATATACTAGAGACTTGCCCCAATTTCAAGAAATAACTGTAGCGACTTTTGCTGACGATACTGCAATAATGGCAGTAGGATCAAATGTCGGCGAGGCTACAAATAAACTACAAAAAGCAAGTGATAAATTATATCTTTGCACCAAAAGATGGAAAATTAAACTAAATGAACTGAAATCAGTGCAAGTAAATTTTACAAATAAACCTATTCAAAATCCCCCAGCCGTACAATTAAATGGAGTAGATATTCCTCATAAAAACAAGGCAAAATACCTAGGAATGACATTAGCTGTAAAGCTAAAATGGAAAGAACATGTCAAAAAGAAAAGAATAGAATTAGAACAAAAATATAGAGAAATGTATTAGCTCCTAGGTCGAAAATCTAAATTGCCAATAGAGTACAAAATGTTGTTATATAACCAAATAATTAAGCCTATCTGGTTGTACGGCGTACAACTTTGGGGCTGTGCATAACGAACACATATTCAGCGAATTCAAACATTTCAAAACAAAGTGCTACGTAACATGGTGAGTGCTCCCTGTTACGTACGAAATTCCGACTTACATAGGGATATAAGAATTCCTATTGTTAGCGATGAAATAAAAAAATATGCCATAAAACATAAGACCCGCTTAGAAGGTGACATAAACATAAAAGCGTCAAAACTTCTACTATGTTCAAATGCCAATAGGAGGCTTAAAAGAACTAGGCCCCTCCAGTTAGCGGATCACCTTAATGGAGGTCTGTAATTCCAGTAGATCATAAAAAGGTAGCGCAAAATGGTTAGTCTCTAAGACTAGTTTTAATATTTTAAAACAGGGCGGGTGTTTTTAGTGTGTTAAAGTCACACATAACTGTGGTTGCGCTCAGTATCTTTCGATGATTTCCACCATCCTTCCCCAAGACAAAAAAAAAAATCAAAAAGCATTTTAATAATTATAATAATATTAATGCTGAAAAGAAATAATCATTTTAATAACAATAAACAAAATAAAAATAAAAATCAAATGTTTCAAATAAAAAATTTCAGTGATAATAATTTAAATATATAACGAAAGGTACTCGTATAACAACAACAATAATTCTTATAACGATAGGTATAATTTTAATGAAAATAAGAACAATTATAGATAAAATTACCAAAATGGTAACCAATATAATAGAAATAATAATAATGCTAATACAGCTTATAACAATAACAATTATAACAGTAATTCAGGTCAATTTCGTGGGCCATATCAAACGTCAGGAAACTCTAGACAAAACTCGGGCAAAAATCGCTTAAAACAGAGTGACTTTAGACAAAGACAGTTTGAATCTATGGAGGTAGATAACATTCAAAAAAATCAAAAAGAGGAATTACCAGAATCTAATAGTTTAGATTTTTTTACAAACTAGCCTCGGATGAATTACCTATTATTAAATTATTCTTTAAAAATAAAGAATAGAAAGCTTTGTTCCCGTGTGGACAATTTATTTAATTCTCCTTCTATTATTTTCTGTTGCAAAATTGGTGGTAAGATCTTGTTGAGGTCTCTTTCGATGTAAAAGTTTGATTGTTTATCTCTATTGTTGCATTATGAAACCTTATTACGTAAGTCCCGTTGAGTGTTCTATTTTCCTGGTTGAATCGAATTATTCCTTTCAAATCGTTTATTAGGAGCATGTCACTGGCTATTTCATCTATGTTGATTAAATTGCATTTCGAACTCTTTTCTTCTATGAGTCTCTTTGTACAAGTAGAATTTACAATTCCAATGTTTTGTGTGTTACATATAAATATTTTATTTATTTTTCCACAATTTCCTTTTATTTTAACATTTTATTATTTTTTTTTACATGTTTTAGCAAAAGATTTTTATAAATATTTTTATCTGTCAGGGGTATCTCTACAAGAAAGAATAAGCAAGTTTCATTTTTATAATTTTAATATTAGCGAGATCTAATGGAAAATTTTTATTATCTGGAACTTTAGTTAATATTTCTATTTCTGATTTAGACAATAATATGGGGTTTATAATACCAGTTTTTGCCCAGTGTATGGCATACTTTATATTTACTATTTCTTCTTTAATTATTTTGAATTTACTTTGTAATGGCGTTACTTAATTTTTTTTCTATTTGGATATTATCTAAAATTTGATTTGCAATTTGGGTAATGTTATTAATTGTATTATTATGGAGTTTATTGATTATTGTCTGTCTATTATTGTTTTCTTGTAAATTATTCATGTTTTTTTTTATCATAATAAAGTCGTCATCGTCCGGTGTTCCTGCAATCCATTTCCTTGCGCTTCCTAGAAAGTTGAGTGATTTTTTTACTCTTCGAGGTCTGAATTCATCTAGATATTGTTGGATTTGTAGGGTTTCGTACTGGAGATATTGATGTAATGGATGAGCTTTGACATTTTCGTCTGACATCACTGACTTCAAATAATTTAAAGAATTTTGAATTACACTGAGATCGGTTATGTGTATGACTCTGTAAGTATAACTTTTATTGCTAGTTATGGATAAACTATTAACTGATGATGTAGGGACTAATCTGGATAATGCGTCGGCTACGATGTTTGTACCTTAATTCGTAGTTAAATTCTTTCAAAATAGCTTTCCATCTTTTTAATTTGCTGTTTGCATTTTTATTACTTAACGCGTACGTCAATGGTTGATAATCGGTGTAAAAAATGACTTTCTGGATCCATGTAAATAATTCCGAAGTGCTGTCAAAGCCCAGATGATTGCCAGCATCCCTTTCTCGTTCGTAGCATATGCTTCTTCTGTTTTATTAAGAGGTCTGGAGAGGAAGGGACTGGTTTTCTGTCCTGGGACAATACTCCTCCTACCGCATAATTCGATGCGTCTGTCGTGAGTTCGAATTCCTTGTTGAAATCTGGATGGATTAGTAATACTTCCTCTGAAATTAAATCTTTTAGTTGCTTGAAGTTTTTAATAGCATTTTCGTACATAGAAATAGGTCTATTTTTGACTGTGTGTCCAAAGTCCTCCTTCCCCCCCTCAAAAAGGATTTCAGGGGTTTTGCGATAATTGCGTAATTACAAATAAACCTTCTGTAATAACCTGACATTCCAAGAAAGGATCTCAGTTTTTTTAGTGTCTTAGGTGGTGGTACATCCTGAATGGCTTTTACCTTCTTTGGGTTGATTTCAATGCCCTTTGAACTTACGACAAATCCTAAAAATTGTACGTCGTTGTGCAAGAATTCACATTTATCTAGTTGAACTTTCATGTTGGTATTCTGCAAAGTTTCAAAAATAATTTCTAGGTTTTGTAGGTGTTCTTCTTCGTTTTTCCAAAAATTATTATGTCGTCGATATAGAAGTAGCATCGTTTTCCAATGTTTGGTCTTAGAATATCATCTAAGGCCCTTTGAAAAATAGATGGTGCATTCTTTAGGCCAAAAGGTAGACGCAGGAATTCAAACTTGCCATTGTTTATGGAGAACGATGTTTTTTCTATGTCTGATTCTTTAAGCGCATTTTGGTGAAATCTGCTTTTCAGGTCAATTACTGAGAAACATTTACTTTCCCCTAAATTTGAAAGAACATTTTTTATTTCCGGGATAGGGTATTTGTCTCGTATTGTTATAGCATTTAATTTACGGTAATCGATGACCACACGATATTTTTTCTTCCCTGAAGCATCTTCCTTTTTGGGGACGATCCATACAGGAGAATTATACATTGATTTTGAGGGTCTTATAATTCCGGCTTGTAATAATTCTTTTATTTGTTTCTCAACGTCATCTTTTAATGCCATTGGGTACGGATATGATCTACAATATACTGATTCGTCCGTATTGGTGCGAATTTCTCCCCTTATTCTTGTTGTAAAAGTTAACTTGTGATCAGGATCAACAAAGAGGTTGTTATATTTTTTGAATCATTTTTCTAATTTTGATTTCAGTGAGGGCTCCAAATGGTCCATTCGTACGCTTAAGTTGTTAATGCTTTCTGCTAAAAGTTGTTTTAATATTAGTGTAAAATTGTAATTTAGGTAAGTTTGATTTTATATTGTTTGGTTTATATTGAATATTGTTTCCTATTGAATTAATGTAAAATGGTTTTGCATTAGGTACAGGATTTTGTATGTATTTTTGTTGAACGTTGTTTTTATTGGATCCTGTATCAATTAAAAATTTGTATTGCTCTCCATTCTCCTTTTTGATTTCTAAGTAAGGAAGTGAAGAGCTATTTAATCTTAAAAAATTGTTAGCTTCTGATTGTTGTTTTCCTTCGCGACTGTGCAATTGCTACTCCTTTTATTTTGATCATCAGATGCCGCTGTTGTTGAGTAATTTATTTTTTGAAAATTATTCTGCTTAGGTAACTGATTTTGTCCGTAATTGTTTTGCTGGAATCCGTGTCTATTTTGATAGTATCCATGAGTTTTTATCCATAGTTTTTATTATACCCATGACCATTGTGCCTGAATGTTAGGTTGTTATTGGTGGCTGAAAATTGTCCGTAATTGTTTTGTCTATAATTTTGTCTATAGTTTTGATTATTATTGTTAGATGTTGGGAATCGCCTTATTGAGGTTCTGGTTTCTGATTTAGGTTTATTTGGATATAATATTGATTGATTTTTATTATTGGAGTTCTGATTATTTCTATAATATGACTTATTAAATGGGTTGTGTCCAAAAGATCTATTGGGTGTATTGTAAAATCCTTGGGGTCGAGAAGTATTTCTTATGGGTCCTTGATTTACTATTGCTGATTGAAGTCTTTGAGTTACTGCTACTAATTGGCCTCTTTGTACATGAGTTGATTTATTAATTTAATTTTTGTCTTACTTGTTCTATCTTATTGTATCTTGCCTTAATTTTTAAAATAAAAAATTCTGTAATTATTTTCAAAAATTTATCAAAATTTTAATTGTACTTATTTTATTAATTTAATTTTGATTTTCGTTATTTAAATTTATTAAACTCTAATTCTTACTTTAATTTTCTCTTCCTTTTGCTTTTTGAATTATATAACAACAATTTTTAATCTTTTTTTTTCCTAAAAAAGAATTTTATATATTATTTCTTCTTTTAAATATTTTGTTACTTTTTTAAAAAACTTTTTTTGATAATTTGGCTAAAATATAAAAATTTTTTATTTATTTATTAATTTTATTTTCTTTTTAATTTAGTTTTTTGATTTTGGAAATATTTTGAATTGTAATCGATTTATAAAAAAAAAATTAGCTTTTTGTTTAATTTACTTTTTATACCCTACACCTATAGAATAGGTAAAGGGGTATACTAACTTTGGTATGGTGTTTGTAACCACCTAAAGGAAGCGAGCTAGATATGGAAAAGTATATATATTTGTGATTAGCGCCTTAGTCGATATAGCCATGTCCGTCCGTCCGTAGGCACGATAACTCAAAAAATAATGGAGCTATCTTGATGAAATTTTAACTGTAGGTTACTAGGACTGAAAGTACGGCGGGGATTGTATATGGGCGAAATCGGCCCTTGGGTTCGGATTCTGGACCTTTTAATCGGTTTCAGGGCTAACGAACAAATATAAAAAATCACGATAACTCAACAACTAATGACGCTATCTTCATCAAATTTGTGCTGTAGGTTACTAGTAATGAAACTACTTCGGGAATTGCGTAAGGTCGGGATTGGACCATGGGTTCGGAACCTAGAACTTTTTGATCGAATTTAGGCCAAACGAGCATAATTCCGAAACCAATGAAGATAGAACCTCCAAATTTAGTATCAGGGTGTCCCTTCCTATTTCCTAAGTGTCTTTTGAATTTGGGTCCCATTGGAGCAGTGGGTCGGGGACCAGCCACACATTTCCGAAGACCTTAAAGCATATCTTTAAAATTAATAAAGATAACAACTTGAAAAAATGTAGAAGCTTCCAATTTGCCACAAGGGTGTTCTTTACTATCTCCTGCGTGTTCCCCTAATTTGGGATCAATTGGAGTGGTGGTTCTGTACCCCTCTCAGACCTCCCAAGTTTTAAAGGCTTATAATCGAAATTACTAAAAATAGTTACTTAAAATTAGGATAGACCGTTCAAATTGTGTACAAGGGTTAACTAGTACTATAAGTACAGCGCGGACTATATAAGGGCGAAATCAGCCCAACGGTTCGGATTCCGGACCTTTTAATCGATGTCAGGGCTAAGGAACATATATAAAAAATCACGATAACTCAACAACTAATGAGGCTATCTTCATGAAATTTGTGCTGTAGGTTATTGGCAGTGAAACTACGGCGGTGATTACGTACGGTGAGGATTGGACAATGGGTTCGGAACTTAGAACTTTTTGATCGAATTTAGGCCAAACGAGCATAATTCCGAAACCAATGAAGATAGAACCTCCAAATTTGGTATCAGGGTGTCCCTTCCTATTTCGTAAGTGTCTTTGAAATTTGGGCCCCATTGGAGTAGTGGATCGGGGACCAGCCACTCAGTTCTTAGGCCCTTAAAGCATATTTTCGAAATTAATAAAGATAGTAACTTGAAACAAATGTAGAAGCTTTCAATTTGCCACAAGGGTGTTCTTTACTATTTCTTGCGTGCCCTCCTAATTTGGGATCAATTGGAGTGGTGGTTCAGAACCTCTCTTAGACCCCCCAATGTGTAAAAGCTTATCATCGAAATTAATAAAACTAGTAACTTAAAATTAAGATAGAGCGTTCCAATTGTGTACAAGGGTTAACTAGTATTGAAAGTATGACGGGACTGCATATGGGCGAAATCGTACCATAATTTCGGGTCCTGGAACCCTTGAAAAGTTCCATATCTTACAAACACCATAACTCAAAAAATAATGCCGGTATTTTGATGAAATTCAACAGTAGGTTACTAGTAATGAAAGTACTATGGGAATTGGTTGTGGTCGAGTTTAACTTCGAAGCCAAAGAATATATTTCCTATGTCCTATGTGTCTCCGAAATCTAGACTTAATTGTAGTGGTTCAGCTATGTTCAAAGGTACTTGCTGCATTTATGTAAAATTTATTTTTATATTTAAATGAATTATATGAAAAGGTGTAAATTTTTAATTGTATTTTAGAAATACATTTATTGCATATTTTGCGTTTATAAGCGTTTCTATTAGGTATATAAACTAACCTTTTAAAATAATTGCAATTTTTAAAAATTTGGATTATTAAATATATTATGCTTTGATTATCTTTTTATCACAAAATTTAATAATTAGAATTTTTTCATTTTGTAATTGAATTGGAATAAATATATTTTCATTTATTTCAAGTTTGTTTGTTTTTTAATATTTTTAAATAGATAAATCAGTAAGAATTTGTAATATTTTTTAATAGATAGGGTAATTAGAAAATGTTTTTAGTATTATACAGTTAATTTGGTTAGCTATGTCTTACGATCAAATTAATAACAGCTTTTATGGTGTTAAAATGACTTATGGATATGTCCTTAAATTTGAACCAAATAGGTGTAGGGTATTTCTAAGTCGGTTGCACCGACTGACTGTTTCTTTACTTGTTTTTGTTTTTAGTAGTTGTATTTGTTTAATTTACTTAATTTAAAATTTATAAATTTTTTAATCAGTTAAAAAAAAATTTAAGATCCAAAATTTAATTTTTAAATTCTTTTAATTTTTATTTTTTTTTTATTTTTCTTTTTAAATAAGCAAAATATTCTATAATATTCTATATAAAAAAACTTTTCTAATAAAATTTAATTAATATTAAATATTAATTCTATTTATTTTAATTCTTCTTGTAAAAAAATATTTAATTTAATTTTTATTTTATGTATGCAATAAGGAAATTGGTGGTTTTTTCTTGGTTATTTTAATTTTGTCAAAAAAAAATTTTTTTTTTTCAAAAAATGAATTCGTATAATCTTTTCCTTTATCTTAAAAATACTATTTCTTTTTTTTTTTTTTATATAATATCGTGCTTGATGCAGCCTCACCTCAAGTGTCGACGAGAAGGCTTGATCACGATATTTTATTTTACTAAAAAATTTTTTTGTAATAATAATATGTTTTTTATTTATTTATTGTTTATTAATAGAAATTTTTTTAATGACTATTTATGATACAGGAAAAGCAATTTTAATGATTTAATATTTTCAAAAATTTGTTAAAATAAATATCTAGTTAAAGTAAAAATTTATCTTCTTTTTATACCCTACACCTATAGAATAGGTAAAAGAGTATATTAACTTTGGAATGATGTTTGTAACCACCTAAAGGAATCGAGCTAGATATGGAAAAGTATATATAATTGTGATCAACGTGATCTCCTGAGTCGATTAGCCATGTCCGTCCGTCCGTAGGCACGATAACTCGAAAAATAATAGAGCCATCTTGATGAAATTTTAACTGTAGGTTACTAGGACTGAAAATACGGCGGGGATTGTATATGGGCGAAATTGGCCCATGGGTTCGGATTCTGGACCTTTTGATCGATCGAAGGGCTAACGAACATATATAAAAAATCACGATAACACAACAACTAATGTCGCTATCTTCATCAAATTTGTGCTGTAGGTTATTAGAATTGAAACCACGGCGGGGATTGTGTACGTTCGGGATTGGACTATGGGTTCGGAACCTAAAACTTTTTGACCGAATTTAGGCCAAAGGAGCTTAATTCCGAAACCAATGAAGATAGAACCTCGAAATTTGGTATCAAGGTATTCCTTCCTATTTCCTTAGTTTCCTTGAATTTTGAGCCCCATTGGAGAAGTGGGTCGGGGACCAGCCACATAGTTTCGAAGACCTTAAAGCTTATTTTCGAAATTAATAAAGATAGTAACTTCAAACAAATGTAGAAGCTTCTAATTTGGCACATCGGCATTCTGTACTGTTTCTTGTGTGTGTCCCTAATTTGGAATCAATTGGAGTGGTGGTTCAGTACCCCTCTTAGACCGCCCAAGGTTTAAAAGGTTATCATCGAAATTAATAAAACTAATAACTTAAAATTAATATAGAACGTTCCAATTGTGTACAAGGGTTCACTAGTAATGAAAGTACCCTGGGAATTGGTTCTGGTCGAGTTCGGAGAATGAGTTCATTTATGTAAAATTTATTTTTATATTTAAATGAATTATATGAAAAGGTGTAAATTTTTAATTGTATTTTAGAAATACATTTATTGCATATTTTGCGTTTATAAGCGTTTCTATTAGGTATATAAACTAACCTTTTAAAATAATTGCAATTTTTAAAAATTTGGATTATTAAATATATTATGCTTTGATTATCTTTTTATCACAAAATTTAATAATTAGAATTTTTTCATTTTGTAATTGAATTGGAATAAATATATTTTCATTTATTTCAAGTTTGTTTGTTTTTTAATATTTTTAAATAGATAAATCAGTAAGAATTTGTAATATTTTTTAATAGATAGGGTAATTAGAAAATGTTTTTAGTATTATACAGTTAATTTGGTTAGCTATGTCTTACGATCAAATTAATAACAGCTTTTATGGTGTTAAAATGACTTATGGATATGTCCTTAAATTTGAACCAAATAGGTGTAGGGTATTTCTAAGTCGGTTGCACCGACTGACTGTTTCTTTACTTGTTTTTGTTTTTAGTAGTTGTATTTGTTTAATTTACTTAATTTAAAATTTATAAATTTTTTAATCAGTTAAAAAAAAATTTAAGATCCAAAATTTAATTTTTAAATTCTTTTAATTTTTATTTTTTTTTTATTTTTCTTTTTAAATAAGCAAAATATTCTATAATATTCTATATAAAAAAACTTTTCTAATAAAATTTAATTAATATTAAATATTAATTCTATTTATTTTAATTCTTCTTGTAAAAAAATATTTAATTTAATTTTTATTTTATGTATGCAATAAGGAAATTGGTGGTTTTTTCTTGGTTATTTTAATTTTGTCAAAAAAAAATTTTTTTTTTTCAAAAAATGAATTCGTATAATCTTTTCCTTTATCTTAAAAATACTATTTCTTTTTTTTTTTTTTTATATAATATCGTGCTTGATGCAGCCTCACCTCAAGTGTCGACGAGAAGGCTTGATCACGATATTTTATTTTACTAAAAAATTTTTTTGTAATAATAATATGTTTTTTATTTATTTATTGTTTATTAATAGAAATTTTTTTAATGACTATTTATGATACAGGAAAAGCAATTTTAATGATTTAATATTTTCAAAAATTTGTTAAAATAAATATCTAGTTAAAGTAAAAATTTATCTTCTTTTTATACCCTACACCTATAGAATAGGTAAAAGAGTATATTAACTTTGGTATGATGTTTGTAACCACCTAAAGGAATCGAGCTAGATATGGAAAAGTATATATAATTGTGATCAACGTGATCTCCTGAGTCGATTAGCCATGTCCGTCCGTCCGTAGGCACGATAACTCGAAAAATAATAGAGCCATCTTGATGAAATTTTAACTGTAGGTTACTAGGACTGAAAATACGGCGGGGATTGTATATGGGCGAAATTGGCCCATGGGTTCGGATTCTGGACCTTTTGATCGATCGAAGGGCTAACGAACATATATAAAAAATCACGATAACACAACAACTAATGTCGCTATCTTCATCAAATTTGTGCTGTAGGTTACTAGAATTGAAACCACGGCGGGGATTGTGTACGTTCGGGATTGGACTATGGGTTCGGAACCTAAAACTTTTTGACCGAATTTAGGCCAAAGGAGCTTAATTCCGAAACCAATGAAGATAGAACCTCGAAATTTGGTATCAAGGTATTCCTTCCTATTTCCTTAGTTTCCTTGAATTTTGAGCCCCATTGGAGAAGTGGGTCGGGGACCAGCCACATAGTTTCGAAGACCTTAAAGCTTATTTTCGAAATTAATAAAGATAGTAACTTCAAACAAATGTAGAAGCTTCTAATTTGGCACATCGGCATTCTGTACTGTTTCTTGTGTGTGTCCCTAATTTGGAATCAATTGGAGTGGTGGTTCAGTACCCCTCTTAGACCGCCCAAGGTTTAAAAGGTTATCATCGAAATTAATAAAACTAATAACTTAAAATTAATATAGAACGTTCCAATTGTGTACAAGGGTTCACTAGTAATGAAAGTACCCTGGGAATTGGTTCTGGTCGAGTTCGGAGAATGAGTTCGGATTCTCGAAGCTTTTGATCAATTTAAGGCCAAACGAGTATCATTTCAAAGCCAAAAATTATATTTCCTATATCCTATGTGTCCCCAAAATGTAGACTTAATTGTACAGGTGGTTCAGGTGTCTCCTAAGAAATCCTAAAATTAAATAGCTTATCTTCGAAATTCATGAAGATAGAAACTTTAAATTTGATACACGATTTCCGATTTCCGTTTTTATTTAACACTTTTATATTTTTAAAATGCTAAGAGTTTTACCTTAAAACATATTTGGTATAATATTTTATAAATTAATAACAAAATATTTTTTTAATAAAGGATTAAAATCCCTTTTTTTTAAATTTTATTATATCATATATTTTATTGAATTATTATCTAAGGTGATATTATAATTAAGACATTATGTACAATACTTAAGCTATATTCAAAGGTACTTGCTGTATTTATGTAAAATTTTTTTTTATATTTAAATGAATTATATGATAAGTTCTAAATTTGTAATTGTATTTTAGAAATACATTTATTGCATATTTTGCGTTTATAAGCTTTTCTAATAGGTACATAAACTAACAATTTAAAATAATTGCAATTTTGAAAAATTTGAATTATTCAATATATTATGCTTCGATTAGCTTTTTGTCATAAAATTTAATAATTCAAATTTTTTCAATTTTGTAATTGAATTGAAAGAAATACATTTTCATTTATTTCAAGTTTTTTTAATTTATTTGATTTATTTAATATTTTTAAATAGATAAATTAGTAAGAATTTGTAGTATTATAAAGTTAATTTGGTTAGCTATGTCTTATGATCAAACTAATAAAAGCTTTTATGGTTTTAAAATGACTTATTCATATCTCATTAAATTTGAACCAAATTGGTGTCGTTGCACTGACTGATTGTTTCTTTACTTGTTTTTATATCAAAAAATCACTAATTTTCTACACAAAAATTTATATAAAAATTTTATTTTATTTTTTTAGTTTTTTCTTTCTTATTTTTGCTGACTTACATGGCCATAATTTATCTTATTAAGTCCATTAGGTGACCCGTCCGCTTTGATTCCTTCCAGCGGAGTTGGCGGCTGTCAACAAAGCTTCTGAGATATTAATTTTCCCGCGATGATGACTCCTGTTTGAAAAGTTTCTTGATTTTTCTACTAAGGGGCCTCGTTTCCACACCTTTAAACTGGATTTCTTCTTAGCACGTGATACAAATAGTGTTTTTATTTATAACTTTATTTCATTTATCTAATTTTAATCACTAAATGATCTAAGTAGTTTTTTCGTTTTTGATACACATTTTTTATATTTTTTTTTTTTTTGTTTCAATAAATTTGTTATTTCTTTTAATTGTTATTTTAATTAATTATTTTTTAGGCTTGTTTTTTTTTTATTTTATTTTTAATTTTTTTATGTTATTTTATTTTTGTTTCTTTATTTATTGATTTTAAATTGTTTTTATACTAGTACTAGTAAATCAAAAAACTAGATTTTTTTTTTTATTAAAAAATATTTTTTATATTGTTTTAAAGATTTTGCGTTAAATTTTTAATTTAGTTAAACTTCACTAATTTAATTACCACTAAACGGGCGCTAAATTATTTGATTTGCTCATATAAGCCACAAAATATAAAAGCTTTTAATTTATTTACCAATAGTTTTTAGCACATTTTCAAAAAATTTTGTAAAAATGTGCCTATATAGCTTCACTCTGTCCATCCGTCCGTATGTTTACAAAAACTTTTACATACGTTTGAAATAGTGTGAAGAAATTTTAACCATGGGTTATTTTTTGGAAAAAAAATAATTTCGTAGAAGAATTTTTTTCTGTAGCCCCACCTGTTACGGGGCTACAGCCCCAAAAGTTGAAAAAAGCCCTATATTTAAATTGTTATAACAAGAGTTCTGTTAAATATATTTTCAATCTGAAAACGGCAAACAATAGCTGGTTTCATAAGCTTATTTTTGACAGGAAAATGTTTAGGGTTGCCATACGGTACTAAAATTTAACATTACACAAAACTCAATTTTTGTAATATATTTGACCACACATATCTTCTGAACGGCTCAAGCTAGGGTTTTGAAATTTTGGGAGAAGTTAGATACTCAAAAATGAGTAGGAGTCGGTTAACAAAAATTTTTTGTCAAGCCCCCTGTTTAGGAGCTATAAGGGCTCGAAAATTGAAATTTTGCTATTTTTAAGCACCTGTAACTTGAATACCTGTCCAATTTTTTTTTTATTAATATATAAAATTTGAAGGTCAAACATTATGTTTTAAAATATAATAAAGGTTTTTCTTAAATTTAAAAGCGGTTCCTTAAATTGAAGAAAGTGTCTCTCAGTTTTACCCATTTTGCTTAGATAAAAAAATTCTAAGTAAAATTCCAAATTTTTGTTTAATTCCTAGAACCTACAAAAATGGAGAGGAAGGGGGGGTTAGTTGAAGTTAGGTCCTTGAGAAATTTGACAACCTTCTACATTGAACTTTAAAATAAAAAAATTACGGTTTTTATAAGTAAGCAGTAACTTAGTCACCAACGTACATATTTCCTTAAACGTTAATATTAAAGCTTGAACATTATATTCCGATAAAATACTTAGTATGAAACACTATATTATTTTGAAAATGTGCTTTTTTAAAAACCCTTGGTTTTTTATCATCATTTGTTTTTATTTCTTTTAATTTACAAATTTTTGTTTTCGTAATACAAATACAAATCGTAATACAATTTTATGAAAACATTCTAAACCTTTCTTTTCAAAAGTTAATTAAGAATTGAAGTTAATTTTTATTTAAATTTTTCATTCTACCTGTACAAAGACGCCGCGTGGATAATTTTTTTATTACGAAATGCATCGTAAGCATTTAATATAATTTTAGTGTGAATGTCCGAAATTTGTTACAAAATTATAAAAAAAAATTATTAATTTAAAATTATTAAAAATTGATATTACGAAATCAAAAGAAAGTTTAAGTTAATATTATTAAAATTTGATAAAAAAAACAAACCGTTCCCGTGTGAACAATTTATTTAGGAAAAAATTTAAAAAACTATTTTGCAATTTAATATGAAAGGTTAACAGTTGTTAACTTATATTAAAATTAATCGAAATGTACTCTAATGATAGTCAAATTAAATTTATAAAGTATTCATTTAGAGCTCAAAACTTAACAACCGAAGTCGAAGCGGTAAAACAAATATCCCTTTACCATGTTAGAGACAGTGGTCACTCAGGAATCCAAGAAACATACAATCAAATGAAATTAAAAATATATTATTCAAAATTGCTCGAATTAATTCAAATTATAATAAATCAATGTGAAGTCTGTCAGCAAGTTAAATATGACAGAAACCCAATAAAAACAAAATATCATATAACTGAAACACCAGATGACAATAATCGATAAATGTTCAAAATTCGGTTCTGTTTATCATTTAACAAACAGAAAACATTCAACTATCATAGCATTTCAAATTCGTGAGTTCTTACAAGAACAAAATATTTCACCTTATTTAACAAAACCTAACAACCACACAGGCAACGGTGATATTGAACGACTTCATAACACAATCGCTGAGAAATTTAGAATACTAAAACAAACTAATAAAAATCTATCACTTCAAAGAATGTTACAACAATCTGTCCGAATATATAACGATAGATACCATTCTAGTATTAAAAATACCGCATTAAACGTACATAATCATAAAATAGAATCTATCAAAGTTAAATAAATTTAAGAAAGAAATAAAACAAAAAAAAATAGAAAAATTAAATGCAAATAGAAAAGATTATGTTGAGACCCGATCAACCGGTTTCGTGAAAAATTATAAAGCAGTTCGACATAAAGAACAACAACAATTTACTAACATACATACATCTAATATTAAAAGGCCATTGAAATTTAAAGATATACCAAATGTTAATGATGATAATGATAAAAACAGTAGCAATTCCGCAGGTTAAATCAAACTTTCTAGAAGTCATAACATGAAATTAAATACAGGATTTATTAAAATTAACTTAGATAAAACTGAAATAATAACTCAAAATGACATCGTCATTCACTTTATTCATCCAATGGAAGTATTAACGTTACAACATAACATATCAATTATAAATGCAATATTAGACGACAACCAAAAGACTATTGTACAAAATGAAATCGCCGATCTAAAAAACAAAGTAAAAACTATAATACCAGCTAAAATAAATAGACGTGGACTAATTAATGCTATTTGCACAACATCCAAATGGTTATTCGGTACTATGAACGAACAAGACCGTCAAAACATTGAAAGATATTTACAAACTATTAATTCTAATAATGACCAAATTATATCACAATATAATGAACAAGTAAAATTTAACAATCAATTTTATTCACAATTAAGCAACTCAAAACAATAATAGAAAATGATAGGGAAATAATTTTAAACCAAATTAATAAAATTGAAACGCCTATAATTAAACAAAATATATATTTAGATTTATTATTTAAAACTCAACTTATAAAAGAAAATATGTATATTAGCGCATCATCAGCAAAAAGTATAATTTTAGAAAATTTGATGGATGATTTTATATCATTTATATGAATTAAAAAACTTATTACTCCCAAAATTGTACCTTATGGAACGCCAATTTGAATCAATTCACTACTAGAAAATTTACCATCCACACATGTTTTTTGTTTTCTAGCTTCCAAAAAACTTTTAAACCATTTGTGCTCAATATCGTCAATACCATATTTTTTGAATTTATTTAATAAAATATCCCGGTCTAAAGTCTCAAAATCTCTTTTAAAGTCTAAGAAAATAGCAATAATTATTAAATTATTTTCTTTTGCTAATTTCCATTCATAAAAAACAAAGTTCAATGCAGTTTCACAGGAATGTTTCCCTTTAAACAATTTTCTCATTACATAAAGTATTCTTTTCGTTTAAATAATGTTGTGACTGCAAATTAACTACTTTTTCCAGTATCTTTAAATCTAATAATAATCTTCTTCTTAAAATTATTTACCAAACTTTCAATATTATATTTAAATAAATTTGCACAAAGGTTAACATTTCCTATTCGACAAATATCCTTTATATTTTCTGTTATTAGTATATTTTCAAATCTATTTTTATTAATTTTTATTACATCCATTTCCCTTGGTTTAAATTCGTTTTTTGAATTACAATTTATATTTAATCCAATAGCTTGATGATCCCCAATTGTGCAATCAAATCTGTTTTCAATTGATATTCTACTATTTTCTGCAATACTGTTTTCTGTTAAAGCATAGTCAATAAGTTTTGCTGTGTTTTTCGATATTCTGGTTGGGAATGTAACAACCTGTTGTAAACTATATAATTCAATAATTCTTTTGAAACTTGCGTATCATTATTTTGAGCAAGCCAATTTATGTTAAAATCTCCACAAATAACATTTTTGTTCGAAATACAAATATTCTCTTCTACCCACATTTCAAAAATTTCGGCGAATTCACTAAAACTAATACAATACAGATAAAACCCATATTTCTCGAATTAATTTTATTTTTGTTTGAAGAATCCATAATTTTTTATTGTATTCAAAACTGTTTTTGTGTTAAAATTTGTATAGAATTTTTTTCATATATTGTAACTCCCCCCGTATGCCTAGAATTTGAATTGCATTTATACATATTATATCCCTCAAGAGAAACCTCATTTTCTTGAATATCATCTGTTATATGTGTTTCGCTCAGTAAAATCAAGTCAAAATTATTAAAACTATTCATATGTTGCAATGCAGCTAAGTTTCCAGTTAGTCCTTGAATGCTTAAAAATATTACTTTCACAAAACTATTTGTGGTTTGACTCCCATATTAAAATTTTTAGGTTTTTCCATCCTAATTTTTCTTTTCAATGTAGGACATAACTTATCAAAAGCTTCATGTTCAATATTAACTTAGATAAAACTGAAATAATAACTCAAAATGACATCGTCATTCACTTTATTCATCCAATGGAAGTATTAACGTTACAACATAACATATCAATTATAAATGCAATATTAGACGACAACCAAAAGACTATTGTACAAAATGAAATCGCCGATCTAAAAAACAAAGTAAAAACTATAATACCAGCTAAAATAAATAGACGTGGACTAATTAATGCTATTAGCACAACATCCAAATGGTTATTCGGTACTATGAACGAACAAGACCGTCAAAACATTGAAAGATATTTACAAACTATTAATTCTAATAATGACCAAATTATATCACAATATAATGAACAAGTAAAATTTAACAATCAATTTTATTCACAATTAAGCAACTCAAAACAATAATAGAAAATGATAGGGAAATAATTTTAAACCAAATTAATAAAATTGAAACGCCTATAATTAAACAAAATATATATTTAGATTTATTATTTAAAACTCAACTTATAAAAGAAAATATGTATATTAGCGCATCATCAGCAAAAAGTATAATTTTAGAAAATTTGATGGATGATTTTATATCATTTATATGAATTAAAAAACTTATTACTCCCAAAATTGTACCTTGTGGAACGCCAATTTGAATCAATTCACTACTAGAAAATTTACCATCCACACATGTTTTTTGTTTTCTAGCTTCCAAAAAACTTTTAAACCATTTGTGCTCAATATCGTCAATACCATATTTTTTGAATTTATTTAATAAAATATCCCGGTCTAAAGTCTCAAAATCTCTTTTAAAGTCTAAGAAAATAGCAATAATTATTAAATTATTTTCTTTTGCTAATTTCCATTCATAAAAAACAAAGTTCAATGCAGTTTCACAGGAATGTTTCCCTTTAAACCCTTTTTCTCATTACATAAAGTATTCTTTTCGTTTAAATAATGTTGTGACTGCAAATTAACTACTTTTTCCAGTATCTTTAAATCTAATAATAATCTTCTTCTTAAAATTATTTACCAAACTTTCAATATTATATTTTAATAAATTTGCACAAAGGTTAACATTTTCTATTCGACAAATATCCTTTATATTTTCTGTTATTAGTATATTTTCAAATCTATTTTTATTAATTTTTATTACATCCATTTCCCTTGGTTTAAATTCGTTTTTTGAATTACAATTTATATTTAATCCAATAGCTTGATGATCCCCAATTGTGCAATCAAATCTGTTTTCAATTGATATTCTACTATTTTCTGCAATACTGTTTTCTGTTGAAGCATAGTCAATAAGTTTTGCTGTGTTTTTCGATATTCTGGTTGGGAATGTAACAACCTGTTGTAAACTATATAATTCAATAATTCTTTTGAAACTTGCGTATCATTATTTTGAGCAAGCCAATTTATGTTAAAATCTCCACAAATAACATTTTTGTTCGAAATACAAATATTCTCTTCTACCCACATTTCAAAAATTTCGGCGAATTCACTAAAACTAATACAATACAGATAAAACCCATATTTCTCGAATTAATTTTATTTTTGTTTGAAGAATCCATAATTTTTTATTGTATTCAAAACTGTTTTTGTGTTAAAATTTGTATAGAATTTTTTTCATATATTGTAACTCCCCCCGTATGCCTAGAATTTGAATTGCATTTATACATATTATATCCCTCAAGAGAAACCTCATTTTCTTGAATATCATCTGTTATATGTGTTTCGCTCAGTAAAATCAAGTCAAAATTATTAAAACTATTCATATGTTGCAATGCAGCTAAGTTTCCAGTTAGTCCTTGAATGCTTAAAAATATTACTTTCACAAAACTATTTGTGGTTTGACTCCCATATTAAAATTTTTAGGTTTTTCCATCTTAATTTTTCTTTTCAATGTAGGACATAACTTATCAAAAGCTTCATGTTCAATATTTATATTTAAATTAAATGACTCATTTGCCCTTATTTAATTTATGCATTGTACTTTTTCAGCCTTACATTCATTGGCTTTATGATTTTCACCACACCTTGAACAGCTTAAATTTGCAGTACATTTATCTGCTTTATGATTAAAAGCTAAATATTTATTACATCTTCGTACATCATAACTTTAAAAAATTTTGCATATATCCAAACCAATTTTTAATTTCCTTTATTTCATAATATTTTTAAAATCTTCAATATTAACTTCTACAATGATACTATATTTTTCGTCTTTTGTTTTATATACTCTGAAAATTTTAATATCATGAGCATATATAAAATTATTTAGGTTTTTTATTTTACTTAATATATCTATTCCTTCATAATGTTCTGACATACCAGTACCAAGAATTTTTGGATTTCTGTTTTTTGGTGTGATAACTTCATATTTCTCTAATATTTTTTTTTTAATTTCATTTTTGATACAGATAACTGATTCATTATCATCGCAAAAAACTGCTATTGACCCAACTTTTTTCTCAGATAAATTATTTATTTTTAAGTTTACTGGATTTATGTGACATGTAAATTCTTTCTGCTTTTGTTAGGTTACCTGTTTGCATTTGTTTTGGTTTAATAACAATAATCAAAGGATCTTTTCTTAGTATATCTGCATCTGCACGTTTTTTCAATATTTTCAACTCTGTTATTAATTTTGGACGTATGATTTTTAATTTCATCAGCAGTATCAATTATTGTTCGGGTTTCTATCATATTCTTATCACAATTATCTAAAGCGTATTTTAGACTTCGAAGTGTTTCCGAATATCTTACTTCGATTGCTTCTAATAGATTTTTAATTTCATCATGGCTTTCTTTCAAAGTGTTCTAAAATTCACTCTTATACTCTTTCATATTTTTCTTGTCTTCCAACGCCGCATTCTGAATTTCCTTTAAAATCATGTCATTTTGTATATATACCATGCAATCATCGCACAAAAATTTCATCATTGGAATTTTATTCACAATATTTGCGTTAAAGTGATCGAGACCGCTACATTTAACAGTTTGGTGAAAGATCTTGCCACAAACACTCACACATCTTATCCCAGATTCACCCCTAATAGAACTCCTATATGTATTGCAATTGCTATTTGATATTTTACTAATATTATATCTTTATTATTAATATTATTATTACTAAAATTATAATTATTATATTATTTTATTTTTTATTTTAATTATTATTATTATTATTTATTGTTCTTCTTATTTTGATGACACTATTATTAGTGGTAACACTATTTTAGTACTAACCCTATTCTCAATTTATGGTATATAATAATCTCAATAGATTTTTTTTTTTACATTTAATGATTGATTATATGAGAGTTTAAACTGTAAAATGCAACTCTATTTTTACTGTCCACTTGAGAAATAAAAAATTAAACAATTCTACTTTTTATAATTGTATATTATTTTTCCAAATATCTTAAAAAAATTACACAACCTATTCAAAACAATACTCTCAAACTCAATAATTAATTTTGGTTCATGGGTTCGGGTAGCTGCCATACAACTCTCTCTTCTATATGAGCATTACTATACACCTAATAAAGCTGTTTGGAATTTTGCCAAAAGTAATTAACCGGCTATATAATGTTTATATTACGGTCATACGGCTATCCCAGAGTTGACACAATCTACTCTACTACACTCTTCCTAGTTTTTTATTTAATTTTTTTTAACATAAACAAAAATCGTTTATTAAGTCGTTGGGTGTGACGGAAACAGTATAGATACAATGTTGTCCATTATGCTCTCCTTGAATACCTCCTTTACTGTTCTGGTGCCCAGTTTCTTCATTACTACTTTGCCAGGTGTTGTGCTTTCACAGCCAGGTCTTCTGAAAATGGTTTCTGTGGCTGTGTATTCTGTGCCTCTTAAGTCTGTGTTGGCCATACCCCACTAAGAAGCTCGGTAGTTGAAGTCACCCGCTACGATGACTGCACCATCTATTTGTCTCACTCTGTCCTCGACCTCATCCAGTCTATTTTGAAAAGATTAGATGTCTTCGCTCGGTGTCATGGAGCAGCTCCGTACTGTGACCTCTTTTGTGTATGCGTAGACGAAGCAGTTTCCTTTTCCGCCTCCGGAGTACTGAACCATTCTGTTGTCAGCTACCTAGATTGCTGCTGTTTTTGTGTCGTCTTCGACCCAGTTTCCTATCTCTTAACTCATATATTGTTCGCTGATAAACACGATATCAGCCTGTTGCTCGGCAGTTATCTGCAATAATAAAGAGTCAGCCGTTCTGCTTGTATGTAGATTTGACAGAAGTATTTTCATTTCTTTACTGGTTTTCTGGTAGTAACGCAGCTGCTTTACCCTGGCAGGTGATCTATAATTTTTAGACCGTCTTGCAGACATATACAGCACTTTGGCGTATTGCTGCAGTCTTTTATTTGGTGACCCTTTACTCCGCAGCGAATACATAAACCTTCTCCTTTCCTATCTGGGCTATTGAAATTTGCTTGGAGTTAACCAAGGGCAAAGCATTTAAAGCACCGGTTCATGTCTTCCCAATGTTTAACTTTCATCTCATCCACACTATCTTTATACGATCCGCATTTAGTATGTTTTTAGCTGCTTCTATCGGTAGAGTCACAAAAGCTCGCCGCGGTACCGCGTTGTTGGTATTTGTGACTTTAGACGTAATTTCTTCATCAGGTGTGCCAATTACTCTTTTTACTGTCGCGTATTTCAATTGTCTCTTTTGGCTTGATATGTACAACAGTCGCTGTTTCAGTAATAATAATAATAATTATAATAATAATAATAGTAATAATAATATTAATAATTTTTTGTTTTTTTTTTTTTGAGATGAGAAGAGGTAAACTCTTTTACGAGCGAAGGACTCGACAGTTCTCCTACAGTCCAACAGTGTCCGACTCGATTTCCCACACTTGGAGTGAGGATCCCTACGGGCTAAAACCACTCCTAAATTCACCGGGGCACCCACCTGGAACTGTTTATCACATTACTTCGGGTTGGGTCCTGCTCCCTATGCTCTTAATCAGGCTCTCTCCAACGCCCCACCTTCAAAGATGTCCAAATCGGGCTTCTTCCCTATCAAAATTTCTCTCACATAATGTGGTACGCAGTCCCAGACCTCTTGGCTTTCAACCATGAGGTTTATAATGGTGTCCGGTGACAACACACAACGAAGTGTGGCCTCCTCCAGACTTTCCCTTACCATACTCTAGCTTCCGCAAACAAAGAATGTATGCTCGGCATCATCGTACACATCGACACATCAAATACAATCCGCGGAGATCGTTTTCCCTGAGCGGGAATAGAATGGGGAAATTGGGTCAGCGAGCAACACCCTTAATTAGCCTCCTTGTCCATCTACCTCGCGCATCTGCATTCCAGGAGGTCTGCTATGCCTCAATTTTTCGATTGTGCTCCTTTCGCCTCAGCTGATTAGGGTACAATACAGATAAAACCCATATTTCTCGAATTAATTTTATTTTTGTTTGAAGAATCCATAATTTTTTATTGTATTCAAAACAGTTTT
This sequence comes from Dolichopus griseipennis, assembly GCA_963082915.1. Lineage (NCBI taxonomy): Eukaryota > Metazoa > Arthropoda > Insecta > Diptera > Dolichopodidae > Dolichopus > Dolichopus griseipennis. The sequence goes on along the minus strand of OY720441.1, from coordinate 147,583,034 downwards.
TGTGTTAAAATTTGTATAGAATTTTTTTCATATATTGTAACTCCCCCCGTATGCCTAGAATTTGAATTGCATTTATACATATTATATCCCTCAAGAGAAACCTCATTTTCTTGAATATCATCTGTTATATGTGTTTCGCTCAGTAAAATCAAGTCAAAATTATTAAAACTATTCATATGTTGCAATGCAGCTAAGTTTCCAGTTAGTCCTTGAATGCTTAAAAATATTACTTTCACAAAACTATTTGTGGTTTGACTCCCATATTAAAATTTTTAGGTTTTTCCATCTTAATTTTTCTTTTCAATGTAGGACATAACTTATCAAAAGCTTCATGTTCAATATTTATATTTAAATTAAATGACTCATTTGCCCTTATTTAATTTATGCATTGTACTTTTTCAGCCTTACATTCATTGGCTTTATGATTTTCACCACACCTTGAACAGCTTAAATTTGCAGTACATTTATCTGCTTTATGATTAAAAGCTAAATATTTATTACATCTTCGTACATCATAACTTTCAAAAATTTTGCATATATCCAAACCAATTTTTAATTTCCTTTATTTCATAATATTTTTAAAATCTTCAATATTAACTTCTACAATGATACTATATTTTTCGTCTTTTGTTTTATATACTCTTAAAATTTTAATATCATGAGCATATATAAAATTATTTAGGTTTTTTATTTTACTTAATATATCTATTCCTTCATAATGTTCTGACATACCAGTACCAAGAATTTTTGGATTTCTGTTTTTTGGTGTGATAACTTCATATTTCTCTAATATTTTTTTTTTAATTTCATTTTTGATACAGATAACTGATTCATTATCATCGCAAAAAAATGCTATTGACCCAACTTTTTTCTCAGATAAATTATTTATTTTTAAGTTTACTGGATTTATGTGACATGTAAATTCTTTCTGCTTTTGTTAGGTTACCTGTTTGCATTTGTTTTGGTTTAATAACAATAATCAAAGGATCTTTTCTTAGTATATCTGCATCTGCACGTTTTTTCAATATTTTCAACTCTGTTATTAATTTTGGACGTATGATTTTTAATTTCATCAGCAGTATCAATTATTGTTCGGGTTTCTATCATATTCTTATCACAATTATCTAAAGCGTATTTTAGACTTCGAAGTGTTTCCGAATATCTTACTTCGATTGCTTCTAATAGATTTTTAATTTCATCATGGCTTTCTTTCAAAGTGTTCTAAAATTCACTCTTATACTCTTTCATATTTTTCTTGTCTTCCAACGCCGCATTCTGAATTTCCTTTAAAATCATGTCATTTTGTATATATACCATGCAATCATCGCACAAAAATTTCATCATTGGAATTTTATTCACAATATTTGCGTTAAAGTGATCGAGACCGCTACATTTAACAGTTTGGTGAAAGATCTTGCCACAAACACTCACACATCTTATCCCAGATTCACCCCTAATAGAACTCCTATATGTATTGCAATTGCTATTTGTTATTTTACTAATATTATATCTTTATTATTAATATTATTATTACTAAAATCAGTGATGGAAACCATTTAATTTTTTTGGTTGGTTTGGTTTCGTGGTCCGAAAATATTATAGTCTTGGTTTTGGTTTTGGTTTCGGTTTGCCAAGCCATGAAAACCTTGGATTGGTTTTGGTCTTGGTTTGGTTTTATTGAAAGGAAATCAATAAAGTAAATCTTCAATTGAATATATTATAAAAAATAATTTATTAAAAAATTAAAAATATAACAAAAACAGAATAATAATAAATTCAAATCCAATATAAGTAAATCCACCAGCATTATAAAAATAAAAACTATATATACCTATAGGAACTGAAAATAAAAAAATTATCCATTATTATATTATTTACAACATATATGTAACATTAAAATTACCTATAAAAACTAGATCAGGAGTTTAGTTTTAGTAAGAGCATATTTTGCAATACCTCTTCCCCCAACCTTTCTCTCTGATCACTTAAAATAAATTTAAGAGCAGAAAATGCTCTTTCAACAGACACTTGCGTAGCAGGTACAGCAAAAATAATTTGAGCAATATTGTATAGTTCTATTTCAGATTGTTTTCTATTTTCCCAATATAAAATAGGATTATCCGTTTTTGGTATCCTTTTTATATTGTCAAAAGCGTCAATTCAATATGAAATTAAAAATGTTGCAAATTTTTTTATTCGTGAGGGCTAGATTATGCATTTCAAAATGAAAAGAGCTGAATTGCAAGTTTTGTTTTGAAAATGTCTAATGACTTTTTAAGTAAAAATTTTAATTGCTCCTGCAGGATTTTATTTCATTTTAAATTAAAACCATAAAACCAACTAATTTTTTAGTGGTTTTGGTATGGTTATGGTTTCTGTATTTTAAGTTATGGTGGTTTTGGTTTTGGTTTTGGTTCCTTAAATTTTGACTGGTTTTTTGGTTTTTTGGTTTGGTTCAAAACCGGTTTCCAACCCTGACTAAAATTATAATTATTATATTATTTTATTTTTTATTTTAATTATTATTATTATTATTTATTGTTCTTCTTATTTTGATGACACTATTATTAGTGGTAACACTATTTTAGTACTAACCCTATTCTCAATTTATGGTATATAATAATCTCAATAGATTTTTTTTTTTACATTTAATGATTGATTATATGAGAGTTTAAACTGTAAAATGCAACTCTATTTTTACTGTCCACTTGAGAAATAAAAAATTAAACAATTCTACTTTTTATAATTGTATATTATTTTTCCAAATATCTTAAAAAAATTACACAACCTATTCAAAACAATACTCTCAAACTCAATAATTAATTTTGGTTCATGGGTTCGGGTAGCTGCCATACAACTCTCTCTTCTATATGAGCATTACTATACACCTAATAAAGCTGTTTGGAATTTTGCCAAAAGTAATTAACCGGCTATATAATGTTTATATTACGGTCATACGGCTATCCCAGAGTTGACACAATCTACTCTACTACACTCTTCCTAGTTTTTTATTTAATTTTTTTTAACATAAACAAAAATCGTTTATTAAGTCGTTGGGTGTGACGGAAACAGTATAGATACAATGTTGTCCATTATGCTCTCCTTGAATACCTCCTTTACTGTTCTGGTGCCCAGTTTCTTCATTACTACTTTGCCAGGTGTTGTGCTTTCACAGCCAGGTCTTCTGAAAATGGTTTCTGTGGCTGTGTATTCTGTGCCTCTTAAGTCTGTGTTGGCCATACCCCACTAAGAAGCTCGGTAGTTGAAGTCACCCGCTACGATGACTGCACCATCTATTTGTCTCACTCTGTCCTCGACCTCATCCAGTCTATTTTGAAAAGATTAGATGTCTTCGCTCGGTGTCATGGAGCAGCTCCGTACTGTGACCTCTTTTGTGTATGCGTAGACGAAGCAGTTTCCTTTTCCGCCTCCGGAGTACTGAACCATTCTGTTGTCAGCTACCTAGATTGCTGCTGTTTTTGTGTCGTCTTCGACCCAGTTTCCTATCTCTTAACTCATATATTGTTCGCTGATAAACACGATATCAGCCTGTTGCTCGGCAGTTATCTGCAATAATAAAGAGTCAGCCGTTCTGCTTGTATGTAGATTTGACAGAAGTATTTTCATTTCTTTACTGGTTTTCTGGTAGTAACGCAGCTGCTTTACCCTGGCAGGTGATCTATAATTTTTAGACCGTCTTGCAGACATATACAGCACTTTGGCGTATTGCTGCAGTCTTTTATTTGGTGACCCTTTACTCCGCAGCGAATACATAAACCTTCTCCTTTCCTATCTGGGCTATTGAAATTTGCTTGGAGTTAACCAAGGGCAAAGCATTTAAAGCACCGGTTCATGTCTTCCCAATGTTTAACTTTCATCTCATCCACACTATCTTTATACGATCCGCATTTAGTATGTTTTTAGCTGCTTCTATCGGTAGAGTCACAAAAGCTCGCCGCGGTACCGCGTTGTTGGTATTTGTGACTTTAGACGTAATTTCTTCATCAGGTGTGCCAATTACTCTTTTTACTGTCGCGTATTTCAATTGTCTCTTTTGGCTTGATATGTACAACAGTCGCTGTTTCAGTAATAATAATAATAATTATAATAATAATAATAGTAATAATAATATTAATAATTTTTTGTTTTTTTTTTTTTGAGATGAGAAGAGGTAAACTCTTTTACGAGCGAAGGACTCGACAGTTCTCCTACAGTCCAACAGTGTCCGACTCGATTTCCCACACTTGGAGTGAGGATCCCTACGGGCTAAAACCACTCCTAAATTCACCGGGGCACCCACCTGGAACTGTTTATCACATTACTTCGGGTTGGGTCCTGCTCCCTATGCTCTTAATCAGGCTCTCTCCAACGCCCCACCTTCAAAGATGTCCAAATCGGGCTTCTTCCCTATCAAAATTTCTCTCACATAATGTGGTACGCAGTCCCAGACCTCTTGGCTTTCAACCATGAGGTTTATAATGGTGTCCGGTGACAACACACAACGAAGTGTGGCCTCCTCCAGACTTTCCCTTACCATACTCTAGCTTCCGCAAACAAAGAATGTATGCTCGGCATCATCGTACACATCGACACATCAAATACAATCCGCGGAGATCGTTTTCCCTGAGCGGGAATAGAATGGGGAAATTGGGTCAGCGAGCAACACCCTTAATTAGCCTCCTTGTCCATCTACCTCGCGCATCTGCATTCCAGGAGGTCTGCTATGCCTCAATTTTTCGATTGTGCTCCTTTCGCCTCAGCTGATTAGGGTACAATACAGATAAAACCCATATTTCTCGAATTAATTTTATTTTTGTTTGAAGAATCCATAATTTTTTATTGTATTCAAAACAGTTTTTGTGTTAAAATTTGTATAGAATTTTTTTCATATATTGTAACTCCCCCCGTATGCCTAGAATTTGAATTGCATTTATACATATTATATCCCTCAAGAGAAACCTCATTTTCTTGAATATCATCTGTTATATGTGTTTCGCTCAGTAAAATCAAGTCAAAATTATTAAAACTATTCATATGTTGCAATGCAGCTAAGTTTCCAGTTAGTCCTTGAATGCTTAAAAATATTACTTTCACAAAACTATTTGTGGTTTGACTCCCATATTAAAATTTTTAGGTTTTTCCATCTTAATTTTTCTTTTCAATGTAGGACATAACTTATCAAAAGCTTCATGTTCAATATTTATATTTAAATTAAATGACTCATTTGCCCTTATTTAATTTATGCATTGTACTTTTTCAGCCTTACATTCATTGGCTTTATGATTTTCACCACACCTTGAACAGCTTAAATTTGCAGTACATTTATCTGCTTTATGATTAAAAGCTAAATATTTATTACATCTTCGTACATCATAACTTTCAAAAATTTTGCATATATCCAAACCAATTTTTAATTTCCTTTATTTCATAATATTTTTAAAATCTTCAATATTAACTTCTACAATGATACTATATTTTTCGTCTTTTGTTTTATATACTCTTAAAATTTTAATATCATGAGCATATATAAAATTATTTAGGTTTTTTATTTTACTTAATATATCTATTCCTTCATAATGTTCTGACATACCAGTACCAAGAATTTTTGGATTTCTGTTTTTTGGTGTGATAACTTCATATTTCTCTAATATTTTTTTTTTAATTTCATTTTTGATACAGATAACTGATTCATTATCATCGCAAAAAAATGCTATTGACCCAACTTTTTTCTCAGATAAATTATTTATTTTTAAGTTTACTGGATTTATGTGACATGTAAATTCTTTCTGCTTTTGTTAGGTTACCTGTTTGCATTTGTTTTGGTTTAATAACAATAATCAAAGGATCTTTTCTTAGTATATCTGCATCTGCACGTTTTTTCAATATTTTCAACTCTGTTATTAATTTTGGACGTATGATTTTTAATTTCATCAGCAGTATCAATTATTGTTCGGGTTTCTATCATATTCTTATCACAATTATCTAAAGCGTATTTTAGACTTCGAAGTGTTTCCGAATATCTTACTTCGATTGCTTCTAATAGATTTTTAATTTCATCATGGCTTTCTTTCAAAGTGTTCTAAAATTCACTCTTATACTCTTTCATATTTTTCTTGTCTTCCAACGCCGCATTCTGAATTTCCTTTAAAATCATGTCATTTTGTATATATACCATGCAATCATCGCACAAAAATTTCATCATTGGAATTTTATTCACAATATTTGCGTTAAAGTGATCGAGACCGCTACATTTAACAGTTTGGTGAAAGATCTTGCCACAAACACTCACACATCTTATCCCAGATTCACCCCTAATAGAACTCCTATATGTATTGCAATTGCTATTTGTTATTTTACTAATATTATATCTTTATTATTAATATTATTATTACTAAAATCAGTGATGGAAACCATTTAATTTTTTTGGTTGGTTTGGTTTCGTGGTCCGAAAATATTATAGTCTTGGTTTTGGTTTTGGTTTCGGTTTGCCAAGCCATGAAAACCTTGGATTGGTTTTGGTCTTGGTTTGGTTTTATTGAAAGGAAATCAATAAAGTAAATCTTCAATTGAATATATTATAAAAAATAATTTATTAAAAAATTAAAAATATAACAAAAACAGAATAATAATAAATTCAAATCCAATATAAGTAAATCCACCAGCATTATAAAAATAAAAACTATATATACCTATAGGAACTGAAAATAAAAAAATTATCCATTATTATATTATTTACAACATATATGTAACATTAAAATTACCTATAAAAACTAGATCAGGAGTTTAGTTTTAGTAAGAGCATATTTTGCAATACCTCTTCCCCCAACCTTTCTCTCTGATCACTTAAAATAAATTTAAGAGCAGAAAATGCTCTTTCAACAGACACTTGCGTAGCAGGTACAGCAAAAATAATTTGAGCAATATTGTATAGTTCTATTTCAGATTGTTTTCTATTTTCCCAATATAAAATAGGATTATCCGTTTTTGGTATCCTTTTTATATTGTCAAAAGCGTCAATTCAATATGAAATTAAAAATGTTGCAAATTTTTTTATTCGTGAGGGCTAGATTATGCATTTCAAAATGAAAAGAGCTGAATTGCAAGTTTTGTTTTGAAAATGTCTAATGACTTTTTAAGTAAAAATTTTAATTGCTCCTGCAGGATTTTATTTCATTTTAAATTAAAACCATAAAACCAACTAATTTTTTAGTGGTTTTGGTATGGTTATGGTTTCTGTATTTTAAGTTATGGTGGTTTTGGTTTTGGTTTTGGTTCCTTAAATTTTGACTGGTTTTTTGGTTTTTTGGTTTGGTTCAAAACCGGTTTCCAACCCTGACTAAAATTATAATTATTATATTATTTTATTTTTTATTTTAATTATTATTATTATTATTTATTGTTCTTCTTATTTTGATGACACTATTATTAGTGGTAACACTATTTTAGTACTAACCCTATTCTCAATTTATGGTATATAATAATCTCAATAGATTTTTTTTTTTACATTTAATGATTGATTATATGAGAGTTTAAACTGTAAAATGCAACTCTATTTTTATTGTCCACTTGAGAAATAAAAAATTAAACAATTCTACTTTTTATAATTGTATATTATTTTTCCAAATATCTTAAAAAAATTACACAACCTATTCAAAACAATACTCTCAAACTCAATAATTAATTTTGGTTCATGGGTTCGGGTAGCTGCCATACAACTCTCTCTTCTATATGAGCATTACTATACACCTAATAAAGCTGTTTGGAATTTTGCCAAAAGTAATTAACCGGCTATATAATGTTTATATTACGGTCATACGGCTATCCCAGAGTTGACACAATCTACTCTACTACACTCTTCCTAGTTTTTTATTTAATTTTTTTTAACAAAAACAAAAATCGTTTATTAAGTCGTTGGGTGTGACGGAAACAGTATAGATACAATGTTGTCCATTATGCTCTCCTTGAATACCTCCTTTACTGTTCTGGTGCCCAGTTTCTTCATTACTACTTTGCCAGGGGTTGTGCTTTCACAGCCAGGTCTTCTGAAAATGGTTTCTGCGGCTGTGTATTCTGTGCCTCTTAAGTCTGTGTTGGCCATACCCCACTAAGAAGCTCGGTAGTTGAAGTCACCCGCTACGATGACTGCACCATCTATTTGTCTCACTCTGTCCTCGACCTCATCCAGTCTATTTTGAAAAGATTGGATGTCTTCGCTCGGTGTCATGGAGCAGCTCCGTACTGTGACCTCTTTTGTGTATGCGTAGACGAAGCAGTTCCTTTTCCGCCTCCGGAGTACTGAACCATTCTGTTGTCAGCTACCTAGATTGCTGCTGTTTTTGTGTCGTCTTCGACCCAGTTTCCTATCTCTTAACTCATATATTGTTCGCTGATAAACACGATATCAGCCTGTTGCTCGGCAGTTATCTGCAACAATAAAGAGTCAGCCGTTCTGCTTGTATGTAGATTTGACAGAAGTATTTTCATTTCTTTACTGGTTTTCTGGTAGTAACGCAGCTGCTTTACCCTGGCAGGTGATCTATAATTTTTAGACCGTCTTGCAGACATATACAGCACTTCGGCGTATTGCTGCAGTCTTTTATTTGGTGACCCTTTACTCCGCAGCGAATACATAAACCTTCTCCTTTCCTATCTGGGCTATTGAAATTAGCTTGGAGTTAACCAAGGGCAAAGCATTTAAAGCACCGGTTCATGTCTTCCCAATGTTTAACTTTCATCTCATCCACACTATCTTTATACGATCCGCCTTTAGTATGTTTTTAGCTGCTTCTATCGGTAGAGTCACAAAAGCTCGCCGCGGTACCGCGTTGTTGGTATTTGTGACTTTAGACGTAATTTCTTCATCAGGTGTGCCAATTACTCTTTTTACTGTCGCGTATTTCAATTGTCTCTTTTGGCTTGATATGTACAACAGTCGCTGTTTCAGTAATAATAATAATAATTATAATAATAATAATAGTAATAATAATATTAATAATTTTTTGTTTTTTTTTTTTGAGATGAGAAGAGGTAAACTCTTTTACGAGCGAAGGACGCGACAGTTCTCCTACAGTCCAACAGTGTCCGACTCGATTTCCCACACTTTGAGTGAGGATCCCTACGGGCTAAAACCACTCCTAAATTCACCGGGGCACCCACCTGGAACTGTTTATCACATTACTTCGGGTTGGGTCCTGCTCCCTATGCTCTTAATCAGGCTCTCTCCAACGCCCCACCTTCAAAGATGTCCAAATCGGGCTTCTTCCCTATCAAAATTTCTCTCACATAATGTGGTACGCAGTCCCAGACCTCTTGGCTTTCAACCATGAGGTTTATAATGGTGTCCGGTGACAACACACAACGAAGTGTGGCCTCCTCCAGACTTCATCCGCATGGCTTCCACAGTGGCCGTTCGACGGTTGACAGAGGTAGTGGCAGCGGTGCGGGAGGATGAGAATCACAACCATTTCTCACGGCGCAAAGTGTTGCTTGTGACATTGGACGGGAGAAATTCGTTTAAATCCGTTAGATGGGCCGACATGCTTCAAGCGTTGGAACGAAACATCTATACACCGGAGTACCTACTTCGCGTAATAAACGACATGGTCAAAGACTGCAGCCTCAGCTATGATACAACCGAAGGCATACAAGAGATGGCCATTACAGCAGGGGCAGCTCAGGGCTCAGTATTAGGACCAGATCTATGGAATGTAACATATACAGCAGCGATAGCTCTGGAGAGGTTGAGCAAATTAATGGCAAACGTCGGAGGACCTAGAGCGAGCAGGCGGCGGTTATTGATATCCACTATCCAGTCCATGCTGCTGTACGAAGGTGAATTATGAGCAGAGTCACTCCAGAAGGATATGTACCGAAGGCGACTTGCTAAGGTACAACGACGCGCAGTACTAAGGCTTGCCTCGGCAAACCGCATGGTATTAATAGCAGGGGTGATTGCAATATTGCTACTGGCAAGCGGTCTACCAAAGAAGAACCGATAGGGATCCGGCGAAGCTGAGGCGAAAGGAGCACAATCGAAAAATTGAGGCATAGCAGACCTCCTGGAATGCAGATGCGCGAGGTAGATGGACAAAGAGGCTAATTAAGGGTGTTGCTCGCTGGATAAATAAGAAGCATGGCGAGACAGATTACTATATGACCCAATTCCTGAGCGGGCATAGAATGGGGAAAACGATCTCCGCGGATTGTATTTGATGTGTCGATGTGTACGATGATGCCGAGCATACATTCTTTGTTTGCGGAAACTAGAGTATGGTAAGGAAGACTATAAAAGATTTTTAAGTCATTAAACATAATATCTCTTTTTCCCCTTTCAGTTTTTAGTGTTTCTAATGGATAATGGTCCGCTCTTCGTGTTATTGCAATTGATCTAACTGAATTCCAAATACAATTTAAATATGAGATAGTACTAGGCCTTATAACATGTAGAAACGTCTTAGATTTTCAATAAATGCAATTCTGTTTTTTGTTTATATTGTAATATTTTGTATTAAAGTTATATGGTATTGTATATTTGTGAGTTATATTATTGAATTCAATTATTTGTTTATATTTTGCATTTGTTAATGTTGTTATATTAATGAATTTTTTATTAAAGATATATAATTATTAATTATTGATTAAGCCATTAATTTGAACCCAATGGCGAATGTTAGCTGAGTCGAGTAGAAAATCAGAAAAGTTTTTTCTCTTTCACTGGCATTCGAACCCGGGCCTTTCACATGAAATGTCGGCAATTAACCACTGTGCCACATAGCTAAATCGATTTATTTATCGATTCTGATCCGATCCATACACTTGAGTCTATATCTACCCCCCTACTTCTCTGCGTCACAAACGTAATGGCAAATTTAGTATACCCTTTTGACTAATAGTCATACGGGTATAAAAATAGCTTAAAATTAGGATAGAACGTACCAATTGTGTACAAAGGTTCACTAGTATTGAAAGAAGGGCGCGGACGGCATATAGGAGGAATCCGACCTTGGGTTCGGATCCTGGAACTTATTCATTGAATTTAGGCCAAAGGAGCATGATTCCGAATTCAAAGAAATTAGAACCTTTAAATTCGGTATCAGGGTGCCCCTTTCTATTCCTTTAATGTCCTCGAAAATTGGAACCACTTGAAATAGTGGGTCTTGACCATTCACATAGTTTCGAAGACCTTTAAGCATATTTTCGAAAATAATAAAGATAGTAACTTCAAACAAATGTAGAAGCTTCAAATTTGGCACAAGGCTGTTCCTTAGTATTTCCTACGTGTTCCCTTAATTTTCGATCAATTGAAGTGGTGGTTTTATTTTTTTTTTTTTGTTTTTTTTATTTAATTCAATACTTTATTTTACAGTTCATTTTAACAAATAAAAGTAGCAAAATGTATATACTAAAATAATTCATATTTTTAAATAATAATGAGAACAGAAAAAAAAAGTAGATAATTAAATCATTCTATTGCACATATAGGCAAGTGACGAATGATTAGTTGTGTCAAACAAAAGTCATTACAAAAATTTAAATTATTTAAAAAAAATTAAGTTATTTAAATTATTACATATATAACATTATTTAAATTATCACATATATAACAATATTAAACAAAAGTTAATCACAGCATTTATTCCAATGAAATACAAAAAACACTTAATCTTATTTCCATTTCCTATCATATAAGTACATATATTATATAGTACTTATATGACAGACAAATCTTCTACATTCACTACATTCGCTATTTTGATGAAATTTAAAATCTAGGTTACTAGTAATGAAAATACCATAGGAGTTGGTTCTGATCGAGTTCGGATAATGAGTTCGGATTCTGGAAGCTTTTGATCGATTTGAGGCCAAACGAGTATAATTTCGAAGCCGAAGAATATATTTCCTATGTGTCCCCGAAATTTAGACCTAATTGTAGTGGTGGTTCAGGTGCCTCCTAAGAAATCCTAAAATTATCTTCGAAATTCATGAAGATAGAAACTTTAAATTTGATACACGAGGGTTCTTTCCTATTTCCGTTTTTACCTAACACTTTTATATTTTTAAAAGGCGAAGAATTTTACCTTAAAAAATATTTTGTATAACATTTTGTAAATTAAAAACAAAATATTTTTTTAATAAATGATTAAATTCCTTTTTTTTAATTTTTATTATATCATATATCTTATTGAATTATTACCATAGGTGATATATAATTAAGACATTGTGTACGATACTTAAGCTATATTCAAAGGTACTTTATGTTAAATTAATTTTTATATTTAAATGAATTATATGATAAGTTTTAAATTTGTAATTGTATTTTAGAAATGTATTTGCATATTTTGCGTTTATAAGCTTTTCTAATAGATACATAGACTAACAATTTAAAATAATTGCAATTTTGAAAAAATATCATGCTTTGATTAGCTTTTTATCACAAAATTTAATAATTAGAATTTTTTCATTTTGTAATTGAATTAAAATAAATATATTTACATTTAATTCAAGTTTTTTTGTTGTTTAATATTTTTAAATGGATAAATTAGTAAGAATTGCTAATATTTTTGAATTGATAAAATAATTAGAATATGTTTTTAGTAAAAATTTGTATATAGGGGTTTTTGGGTGCGGAAAGAAATCGTGGCCCAAAAATTTTGCTCTAACGGACCGCCAAGTTGGGGCTGTGGTGCAAGTATTTAAACTTCTTTGTTCTAAAATGAAAACGGTTTGACCAATTGACTGCAAATTTTGTATACGTGATGCTCTTTACGAATTGAGTAGACACTATTAAAAGTTTTGGAATTTGTTAACTCATGTCGAGCCGACGGGTGGTCAAAAAAAATTTTGGGCTCAAATTTTGTCCGATTTTACGAAATTCTGCTTTGGCTTAAAAGAAAGCCCCAAAAAAAATTTTCTTGAGTTCCATTAACCCATTGCGGCCCAACAGCTTTTTATAGGTTTTTTCAATACTTTACTCTAAATTTGAAACGGTTTGACCGATTGACTTCAAATTTTGCATACGTGATGCTCTTTGAGAATTGAGTAGACACTATTGACAGTTTTGGAATTTGTGAACCCATGTCGGGCCGACGGGTGGTCAAAAAAAATTTTGGGTCCAAATTTTGTCCGATTTTACGAAATTCTGCTTTGGCTTAAAAGAAAGCCCCAAAAAAAATTTTGTTGAGTTCCATTAACCCATTGCGACCCAACAGCTTTTTATAGGTTTTTTCAATATTTTACTCTAAATTCAAAACGGTTTGACCAATTGACTTCAAATTCTGTATACGTGATGCCCTTGAGAATTGAGTTGACACTATTGACAGTTTTGGAATTTATTAACCCATGTTGGGCCGACGGGTGGTCAAAAAAAATGTTGGGTCCGAATTTTGTTCGATTTTATGAAATTCTGCTTTGGCTAAAAAGAAAACCCTCAAAAAAAATTTATTGACTTGCATTAACCCATTGGGGCCCAACAGCTTTTTATAGGTTTTTTCAATACTTAACCCTAAATTAAATCGGTTTGACCGATTTTCCTCAAATTTTGTATACGTGCTCGCCTATGAGAATTGAGTTGACACTATTAACAGATTTGGAATTTATTAACCAATGTCGGCCCGACGGTTGGTCAAAATAATTTTGGAAGCTAACATTGTCAAAATTTGCGGAATTTTTTTGGAAGTAAATTACGTCAAAATTTGGAAAGTAGTTTGTACTGCTTTGAATTACTGAAAGTTTCAAAAATTACTAGAATAATCCTAGAAAAATCGTATTAAAAAGATTGCTTTCATACATTTTAAAATTTACATGTGTAAACCGTGTGTAAGTTTTGTGTTAACTTTTTGCAGTAACATCAACTTCAATTAAACCTCCATTGAGAGGCGCAGCAACGCGCGCCGGGTATTAGCTAGTAAATAATAAAGAAAAAAAAAAAACCTTCGTAGAATAAAAATATAGGGATCTAAATTTTTCATTAAGTGCTCAATATGATTACTACAATTTACTTTACTGTCTAGTATGAGATCTAAGTAATTAAATTTTTCACAACTTCTATATTTTCGTTGTTCCAGTTGAATGTGGTCCCCATATTTTTTATAAAATTTATGCAAAGAAGGTGTTTTTTAACCAGACTTGTATGGTACACAGATCGTTTTGAATGCAGTTCTTCAAATTATTTTCACTTTCACAAGCATATTTTAGTACATCGGCATCTGCATATAACTGCAGGGCTCCTTTGATTTTTAAATGAGTTAAATCGTTTATGTAAATTTTAAACAGATCAGGCCCCAAAATAGATCCCTTTAGTTATATTCTTTTTTGAGTTGAGTTTTTGAAATAATATTTTGTTTTTAAGTCTGTATAGTCAAGATTAATCGTAGCGATTTTAAATTTTTGAAGAAAAATTTACCTGAAAAAAAAAAATTTTTAAATTTATTAAATGATAAAAAAAAGTTTTTTTTATAACAAACAAAATATATTTCTTTTTTTTTTAATTAAATGAAATGTCAAAAATAAATTAAAATTCATATCGGTAAATAACAAAAAATATATTAATAAAAAAAAATTTTGTTTTATATTTAATATAAATAATAATGTTTTGCTAATAATTTTAGATTTTCCAATTTTGATATTTCACTTTTTTTTCTCATAATTCTTTTAATTTTTTAATATTTTTTAAATAAATTTTTTTAAAATGAATTTCGCCAGCGAAAATTTTTTCAATTTTTGATTTCACAATAATTGCTTCTTTAGCTAATTCTTTTATAATTTCAAAAACCCCAGAATTTTTTTCCAATTATATATTTGATTCTCCTATGCCAACTTTCAACTGAATTTTGCGTTCTTGGTGAATTTAGTTGAACACAGTCAAACACCGACCAAAATTTAGGATCATATTTTACTGGCATTTAATTTTTCTTATAAACATAGTTCTTTTGAAACCAAGAACATATCTTTTTAAAATCTTTATCTGTACTTTTTTTTTTCTAGTTCCAAGTAATAATTTTCTATTTCTTCTGCTGGCACCAAATTTAAACTTTTTAGTATTATCATGGTTAATTTTAATGAATCTTTATTTCCATATTTTTGAAATCGTTCTTTTTGCAAACGGCGCCATATGATTTTCCCAAAATGAAATGCACAGCCTTTAAATTTGCTATCAGGAAAATATTTTTTTGCTGCTGTTGAAATAGTTATTTCAAAGTCACAAATAATGATATCAGGTGTTAAATTTATTTCGTATTCTGCAGCTAAAACAAATAAACAATAAAAAAAAAACTCATTATATGATTCCTTTGATTTTTTTGCAATTAAACAATATATTCTTCTTCTTCTTCTTCTATAGCTTTACAGTCCTTGATGAACCTGAGCTTCCGCTATAATTCTCTTCCATACATCCCGATCTTGTGCAACTCTCTTCCAATTTCTTATTCCTAAAATCCTTATGTCATCTTCAACAGCGTCTAGCCATCTTTTTTTTGGTCTCCCTCTACCTCTAGTACCCTGCATTTGGTGGAGAAACACTCTTTTTGTTGTTCTGTTATCCGGCATTCTTATAACATGTCCTATCCATCTTAACCTTTGCGCTTTTATGAATCTTATTATGGTTCTATGTTCAGTCAATTGTTCAAGCTCGAAATTATTTCTTGATCTGTAGGTACCATCTTCGTTTCTAACCGGTCCATATATTTTTCGAAGTATTTTACGCTCAAATATTCCCAGTTGTCTACAATCTGCAGTTTTAAGCGTCCATGTTTCACATCCATAAGTTAGAACCGGTCTGATTAATGTTTTGTATAATTTTAGCTTTGTATTTCTCGACAACAGCCTGGATTTCATAAGTCTGGAGTATGTATAGTAACATCTACTTGCAGCTTGTATTTTTTCCCGTATTGCCACAGCGGTGTCTTCACTTTTACTGTATACAACTCCCAGATACTTAAACTGATGAACACCTTCGAACTTATAATCATTAATATTCAAATCTTGCGTTGGCATATGAGATTTGCTTTTTACGAAGTATTTAGTTTTGGGTTCATTTATTATCAGTCCCACTTTTCTAGCATCAGTTTCCAAACGTGTAAATGTTTCTTTTAGCTCTCTTAAATTCTTAGCAATTATTACAATATCATCGGCGAAAGCGCATATTTGTATGGATTTTATAAATATAGTTCCTTGAGGATCTATCTCTTTTACGACATAATGAAGAACTAGGTTAAATAGTAATGTTGATAGAGCATCACCCTGCTTAACTCCCGATTCTATTCTAAAAGATTCAGTGAACACCCCTTGAATTTTGACTCTTGCAGATGCGTTTGTCAGGGTTAGACAAACAATATATTAAAGGAGTAAAATGGCCGTCGATATATCCATGAGTGCTAAAAAGTTGTCTGAAACGTTTAGGAGCAACATAAAAAATGCCATCCATGGCCCAGCATGCTGTCTTACTTAATTCTTTTAAAAATTGCACAGTACCCAATATTGTATTTTTCTCCCCATTAAAATCCTTTTCATTTAACACAAAACGTTCTTCTTCTACATATTTTAACTGTTCTGGTATCTGAAAATTATTTAAATTACTTGGCTCTATTAAACGTTTTGTATTTCTTATTTTTAAAATTTTTCTTTTTTGTGCATTGAAATCAGGTAAATATACTCTTATATCAGCTGTACAAGCGATAATTGATTGTCTCACAATTTGTGAAGGTTTTAATGATGATGTGGAGGCTATTATGGGTGGTGCACTGCTCTATTATTATATGAGAATCATTTTCTGGTTTTGTTATAATACCAGTTCGACAAAGTTTAGATTTTCTTTGAATACAAAGCCATCTGAATTCTTTTGTTTTTATTTTTATACTGAAAATGGTTACTAAACCCATCCAAATATAATTTCTCTTTGCCTTTATTTGATTTCTGGATCTTAAGCATTTTTAAAAAACATCTCAAGATGGACTTTTTCTTTTAAAATTCAAACAAAAACTAATAACTAAATGACAAGCAAACAAAGAAGAAATATTAACACGTGCTTTTTTAACAAATAATCTACTATTAAATACACAACTTTATCAATTTCTGCATTTCAATAACCCTTCTTAATAAATTTTATATCCAATAAATTACAATGTTCATTATCAATTATCAAAAAAAAAAGTTTTTATATTATTTAACTAAAACAGGATTACCAAACTGTATTAAAAACAAGTAAAGAAACAGTCAGTCGGTGCAACCGACTTAGAAATACCCTACACCTATTTGGTTCAAATTTAAGGACATATCCATAAGTCATTTTAACACCATAGAAGCTGTTATTAATTTGATCGTAAGACATAGCTAACCAAATTAACTGTATAATACTAAAAACATTTTCTAATTACCCTATCTATTAAAAAATACTACAAATTCTTACTAATTTATCTATTTAAAAATATTAAAAAACAAACAAACTTGAAATAAATGAAAATATATTTATTCCAATTCAATTACCAAATGAAAAAATTCTAATTATTAAATTTTGTGATAAAAAGATAATCAAAGCATAATATATTTAATAATCCAAATTTTGAAAAATTGCAATTATTTTAAATGGTTAGTTTATAAACGCAAAATATGCAATAAATGTATTTCTAAAATACAATTAAAAATTTACACCTTTTCATATAATTCATTTAAATATAAAAATAAATTTTACATAAATGCAGCAAGTACCTTTGAACATAGCTGAACCACTACAATTAAGTCTAGATTTCGGAGACACATAGGACATAGGAAATATATTCTTTGGCTTCGAAATTAAACTCGACCACAACCAATTCCCATGGTACTTTCATTACTAGTAACCTACTGTTAAATTTCATCAAAATGCCGGCATTATTTTTTGAGTTATGGTGTTTGTAAGATATATGTTTGTTAGTCCTTGAACTTTCAATGGTTCCAGGACCCGAAATTATGGTACGATTTCGCCCATATGCAGTCCCGTCATACTTTTAATACTAGTTAACCCTTGTACACAATTGGAACGCTCTATCTTAATTTTAAGTTACTAGTTTTATTAATTTCGATGATAAGCTTTTACACATTGGGGGGTCTAAGAGAGGTTCTGAACCACCACTCCAATTGATCAGGGGGGCACGCAAGAAATAGTAAAGAACACCCTTGTGCCAAATTGGAAGCTTCTACATTTGTTTCAAGTTACTATCTTTATTAATTTCGAAAATATGCTTTAAGGGCCTAAGAACTGAGTGGCTGGTCCCCGATCCACTACTCCAATGGGGCCCAAATTTCAAAGACACTTACGAAATAGGAAGGGACACCCTGATACCAAATTTGGAGGTTCTATCTTCATTGGTTTCGGAATTATGCTCGTTTGGCCTAAATTCGTTCAAAAAGTTCTAAGTTCCGAACCCATTGTCCAATCCTCACCGTACGTAATCACCGCCGTAGTTTCGCTGCCAATAACCTACAGCACAAATTTCATGAAGATAGCCTCATTAATTGTTGAGTTATCGTGATTTTTTATATATGTTCCTTAGCCCTGACATCGATTAAAAGGTCCGGAATCCGAACCGTTGGGCTGATTTCGCCCTTATACAGCCCGCGCTTTACTTATAGTACTAGTTAACCCTTGTACACAATTTGAACGGTCTATCCTAATTTTAAGTAACTATTTTTAGTAATTTCGATTATAAGCCTTTAAAACTTGGGAGGTCTGAGAGGGGTACAGAACCACCACTCCAATTGATCCCAAATTAGGGGACCACGCAAGAGATAGTAAAGAACACCCTTGTGGCAAATTGGAAGCTTCTACATTTTTTCAAGTTGTTATCTTTATTAATTTTAAAGGTATGCTTTAAGGTCTTCGGAAATGTGTGGCTGGTCCCCGACCCACTACTCCAATGTGACCCAAATTCACAAGACACTTAGGAAATAGGAAGGGACACCCTGATACTAAATTTGGAGGTTCTATCTTCATTGGTTTCGGAATTATGCTCGTTTGGCCTAAATTCGATCAAAAAGTTCTAGGTTCCGAACCCATGGTCCAATCCCGACCTTACGCAATTCCCGAAGTAGCTTCATTACTAGTAACCTACAGCACAAATTTGATGAAGATAGCGTCATTAGTTGTTGAGTTATCGTGATTTTTTATATTTGTTCGTTAGCCCTGAAACCGATTAAAAGGTCCAGAATCCGAACCCATTAGCCGATTTCGCCCATATGCAATCCCCGCCGTACTTTCGGTCCTAGTAACCTACAGTTAAAATTTCATTAAGATAGCTCCATTATTTTTTGAGTTATCGTGCCTACGGACGGACGGACGGACGGACGGACGGACATGGCTATATCGACTAAGGCGGTCACGCTGATCACAAATATATATACTTTTCCATATCTAGCTCGCTTCCTTTAGGTGGTTACAAACACCATACCAAAGTTAATATACCCCTTTCCCTATTCTATAGGTGTAGGGTATAACAAGAAAAGAAACAGTCAGTCGGTGCAACAGACTTAGAAATACCCTACACCTATTTGGTTCAAATTTAAGGGCATATCCATAAGTCATTTTGACACCATAAAAGCTGTTATTAATTTGATCGTAAGACATAGCTAACCAAATTAACTTTATAATACTAAAAACTTTTCTAATTACACTATCTATTAAAAAATATTACAAATTCTTACTAATTTATATATTTAAAAATATTAAAAAACAAACAAACTTGAAAAAAATGAAAATATATTTATTCCAAATCAATTACAAAATGAAAAAATTCTAATTATTAAATTTTGTGATAAAAAGATAATCAAAGCATAATATATCCAAATTTTTAAAAATTGCAATTATTTTAAATGGTTAGTTTATATACCTAATAGAAAAGCTTATAAACGCAAAATATGCAATAAATGTATTTCTAAAATACAATTATAAATTTACAACTTTTCATATAATTCATTTAAATATAAAAATAAATTTTACATAAATGCAGCAAGTACCTTTGAACATAGCTGAACCAATACAATTAAGTCTAGATTTCGGAGACACATAGCGCATAGGAAATATATTCTTTGGCTTCGAAATTAAACTCGACCACAACCAATTCCCATGGTACTTTCATTACTAGTAACCTAGTGTTAAATTTCATCAAAATACCGGCATTATTTTTTGAGTTATGGTGTTTTTAAGATATATGTTTGGTAGTCCTTGAACTTTTCAAGGGTTCCAGAACCCGAAACCATGGAACGATTTCGCCCATATGCAGTCCCGTCATACTTTCAATACTAGTTAACCCTTGTACACAATTGGAACGTTCTAGCTTAATTTTAAGTTACTAGTTTTATTAATTTCGATGATAAGCTTTTACACATTTGGGGGGGTCTAAGAGAGGTTCTGAACAACCACTCCAATTGATCCCAAATTAGGGGGACACGCAAGAAATAGTAAAGAACACCCTAGGCCAAATTTGAAGCTTCTACATTTGTTTCAAGTTACTATCTTTATTAATTTCGAAAATATGCTTTAAGGTCCTTGGAACTGAGTGGCTGGTCCTCGACCCACTACTCCAATGGGGCCCAAATTTCAAAGACACATACGAAATAGGAAGGGACATCCTGATACCAAATTTGGAGGTTCTATCTTTATTGGTTTCGGAATTATGCTCGTTTGGCCTAAATTCGATCAAAAAGTTCTAAGTTCTGAACCCATTGTCCAATCCTCACCGTACGTAATCACCGCCGTAGTTTCATTACCAATACCCTACAGCACAAATTGCATGAAGATAGCCTCATTAGTTGTTGAGTTATCGTGATTTTTTATATTTATTCGTTAGCCCTGAAACCGATTAAAAGGTCCAGAATCCGAACCCATGGGCCGATTTCGCCCATATGCAATCCCCGCCGTACTTTCAGTCCTAGAAACCTACAGTTAAAATATGATCAAGATAACTCAATTATTTTTTAAGTTATCGTGCCTACGGACGGACGGACGGACGGACATGGCTATATTGACTCAGGCGGTCACGCTGATCACAAATATATATACTTTTCCATATCTAGTTCGCTTATTCTATAGGTGTAGGGTATAAAAATATATTGCCCTTTTCCGGAAATAAATGTAAAAATTTAAATAAATTAATTCTTTTATTATTTATTTAATAATTGGAATTCTTTTTCCATATTTCCATACTTCCGAATCTCACCGTTACAAAATATCAACCATTTTATATGTACATTATAACTGCAATACTTATATGAAAATAATGGTTTTTTTTTTTCTTTTTCAGGAAGCCAAGGTTCGACAACGGATTGTAAAGCCATAGAAGAAGAAGAAGAATGTTTTTTTTAAATCATTGTATTTGTAAATCTTGATTATG
This sequence comes from Dolichopus griseipennis, assembly GCA_963082915.1. Classification (NCBI taxonomy): domain Eukaryota; kingdom Metazoa; phylum Arthropoda; class Insecta; order Diptera; family Dolichopodidae; genus Dolichopus; species Dolichopus griseipennis. Next base: position 147,561,675 of record OY720441.1, on the reverse strand, counting down.
TTGTTTTTATCATTTTTCTCAAACGTCTTGTGTTTCAGAAGTTCAAATAATTGAGGTGAACTTAAACCATTTATAAAACCAAAACCTACAACAAGAATTCGGCTTTTATAGTTAAATTTTCCAAAAAACAAGTAAAGAAACAGTCAGTCGGTGCAACCGACTTAGAAATACCCTACACCTATTTGGTTCAAATTTAAGGACATATCCATAAGTCATTTTAACACCATAGAAGCTGTTATTAATTTGATCGTAAGACATAGCTAACCAAATTAACTGTATAATACTAAAAACATTTTCTAATTACCCTATCTATTAAAAAATACTACAAATTCTTACTAATTTATCTATTTAAAAATATTAAAAAACCAACAAACTTGAAATAAATGAAAATATATTTATTCCAATTCAATTACAAAATGAAAAAATTCTAATTATTAAATTTTGTGATAAAAAGATAATCAAAGCATAATATATCCAAATTTTGAAAAATTGCAATTATTTTAAATGGTTAGTTTATATACCTAATAGAAAAACTTATAAACGCAAAATATGCAATAAATGTATTTCTAAAATACAATTAAAAATTTACACCTTTTCATATAATTCATTTAAATATAAAAATAAATTTTACATAAATGCAGCAAGTACCTTTGAACATAGCTGAACCACTACAATTAAGTCTAGATTTCGGAGACACATAGGACATAGGAAATATATTCTTTGGCTTCGAAATTAAACTCGACCACAACCAATTCCCATGGTACTTTCATTACTAGTAACCTACTGTTAAATTTCATCTAAATACCGGCATTATTTTTTGAGTTATGGTGTTTTTAAGATATATGTTTGTTAGTAATTGAACTTTTCAAGGGTTCCAGGACCCGAAATTATGGTACGATTTCGCCCATATGCAGTCCCGTCATACTTTCAATACTAGTTAACCCTTGTACACAATTGGAACGCTCTATCTTAATTTTAAGTTACTAGTTTTATTAATTTCGATGATAAGCTTTTACACATTGGGGGGTCTAAGAGAGGTTCTGAACCACCACTCCAATTGATCCCAAATTAGGGGGGCACGCAAGAAATAGTAAAGAACACCCTTGTGGCAAATTGGAAGCTTCTACATTTGTTTCAAGTAACTATCTTTATTAATTTCGAAAATATGCTTTAAGGGCCTAAGAACTGAGTGGCTGGTCCCCGATCCACTACTCCAATGGGGCCCAAATTTCAAAGACACTTACGAAATAGGAAGGGACACCCTGATACCAAATTTGGAGGTTCTATCTTCATTGGTTTCGGAATTATGCTCGTTTGGCCTAAATTCGATCAAAAAGTTCTAGGTTCCGAACCCATGGTCCAATCCCGACCTTAACGATTTGAACGGTCTATCCTAATTTTAAGTAACTATTTTTAGTAATTTCGATTATAAGCCTTTAAAACTTGTGAGGTCTGAGAGGGGTACAGAACCACCACTCCAATTGATCCCAAATTAGGGGAACACGCAAGAGATAGTAAAGAACACCCTTGTGGCAAATTGGAAGCTTCTACATTTTTTCAAGTTGTTATCTTTATTAATTTTAAAGATATGCTTTAAGGTCTTCGGAAATGTGTGGCTGGTCCCCGACCCACTACTCCAATGGGACCCAAATTCACAAGACACTTAGGAAATAGGAAGGGACACCCTGATACTAAATTTGGAGGTTCTATCTTCATTGGTTTCGGAATTATGCTCGTTTGGCCTAAATTCGATCAAAAAGTTCTAGGTTCCGAAACCATGGTCCTATCCCGACCTTACGCAATTCCAGAAGTATTTTCACTACTAGTAACCTACAGCACAAATTTGATGAAGATAGCGTCCTTAGTTGTTGAGTTATCGTGATTTTTTATATTTGTTCGTTAGCCCTGAAACCGATTAAAAGGTCCAGAATCCGAACCCATGGGCCGATTTCGCCCATATGCAATCCCCGCCGTACTTTCAGTCCTAGTAACCTACAGTTAAAATTTCATCAAGATAGCTCCATTATTTTTTGAGTTATCGTGCCTACGGACGGACGGACGGACATGGCTATATCGACTAAGGCGGTCACGCTGATCACAAATATACATACTTTTCCATATCTAGCTCGCTTCCTTTAGGTGGTTACAAACACCATACCAAAGTTAATATACCCCTTTACCTATTCTATAGGTGTAGGCAGGCCCGGCGTGAGGCGGGTACGATGCGTGATTTTCACGCAGGCGCCACGGCGGAAAAATACAAAAGGCGGCAAAATTGTACAGAAATTTGTTATTTTCATAACAATTTCCATTCTATTGTTTAATAACTAGTCCAATTTGAACAATATTGTTCCATCTGTGAAAAATATTTTTGTTTTGAAAAATAGTTAAGTAGGCGAAAAAATTTAAAGAATTTTTTTATTTCCAGTGCAATTTCTATTTTAGTTTAATAATGTGTGAATGTGTTTAATTTGAAAAATAAATAAATCATTTTTGAAAAATAGTTAAGTAGGCCGAAAATTTATAAAGAAATTTCTTATTTTCAGCGCAATTTTCATTCTAGTTTAGTTTGATTCCACATACTGGTAAGTAGTCACTAGTCAGTGCTTAAAAAATATTAAAATATTTTACCATAATACATTTTTTTTTTTAAATTTTATATAATTCATTTTAATTTTTTAGCAAACATTATAAATTTTAAATATTAACTTTAATCTATAATATAAAAAAAAGGATTTTATTGTCGTAAATTTAAAGAATAGAAATTTGTAAGTAAATCAAATTAATTTAAACTTAAAATTTTATTATTTTTAATAAGTATTTTTACTATTATCTAAGAAAACTATGGAAAAGAGAAAACTTTCTGGTTGGGAATACAAACAAAAACGACAAAAAAAGAGGAGCAAATGAAGAAAAATCAAACATTGTTGGGAAACTTTTTGTTGCAACCTCGTCGTCAGGAATTGGCCAATATAAATCAAATAGACATTATTCAAAATATTGAAGTGGGATCTGAAACAGAAACATTAATGCAAACAAGTGACTCTATTGAACCGGCAACTGTACGTGTAGCCAACTCTAATGACTCTGCTGATACAATTGAAATAAGGCCAACAATTGAACCGGTAACTGCATCAGTTGTTACTGCATTATGTTTTGATGATATCAGTGACTGGCCACAAGCTATTAACAAAGACTTCATTCAACATACTGTTATTAAAGGACCCGACAATTTCAAAGAAAATTTGAGCCAGTATCCCAAAAACTCGGAAAATTTGAGTTTTTCTAATCATTATTTCTACAGAATTATGGATAATGGTGAAAAAAATCAGAGATCGTGGTTAGTTTATTCCAAAAAAACTGACAAAGTTTTTTGTTTTTGCTGCAAACTATTTGTTTTAAATCCTGTTGCTGTTATGTTAGCTCGCAATGGTGTTAATGATTGGCGACATATTTCACAGCTTTTAAAACGACACGAGCGAAGTGTTGAACATTTTGACTATTTCAGCAAATGGATGGAACTAAAAAATAGATTACAGAAGGGAACATCAGTGGATACCATAATGGACAAAAGCCTAAAAAAGGAGGTGGAACATTGGGACAACGTGCTAAGAAGATTAATTTCTCTAACAATTATGATGGCAAAACAAAACTTGGCATTTAGAGGTTCTTCTGACAAAGTTTATGAAGACAATAACGGAAACTTTCTAAAAATTTTAGAATTTCTAGCCGAATTCGACCCGGTTATGGAGAAACATTTGTTAAGAGCAAAAGCAAACCCAAAATCTGTGCACTACCTAGGAAAAAGCATCCAGAATGAAATTATGGACTTGATTGGCAATTGCATAAAAAACAAAATTTTAGAGAAGGTCAAAAAATCCGTGTACTTTTCAATTATTGTTGATTGTACACCAGACATCAGCCACCAGGAACAAATGTCGATGCTGATTCGATATGTAGACGTGGATATTAATAACGAAATTTGTATAAATGAAAGTTTTCTTGGATTCCACTTGATAGATGGTTCAACCGGAATTGAATTAACAAAAGCGATAATCGATTCTCTAGAAAACTATAACTTATCAATTGAAAATATCAGAGGCCAGAGCTATGATAATGGAGCGAATATGAAGGGCGTTAGAAAGGGAGTCCAAGCTCAAATTCTAAATAAAAACTCCCGAGCATTTTATATACCATGCTGCAGTCACTCTTTAAATTTAGTAGTGGTAGATACAGTAAAGTGTTCATCCCAGATTGCCATATTCTTCAACATGATTGAAGAAGTTTATAAGTTCTTTTCTGCGTCAACAAAAAGATGGGTAATTTTGCAGTCAAAATGTCCATCTTTAACTCTTAAACCACTAAGCGATACGAGATGGGAAAGTCACATCAATGCTATAAAAACTCTTCACTTCGAACTGCCAAAAATTTATGAAGCACTTCAAGATGTTGCTAAATCAACACACGAAGCAGTTGTGAAAATTACAGCAGAATCAATTGCTTCAAAAATCACAAGTTTCGATTTCCTATGTTCAATCAAGATTTGGTATGAACTTTTATTTGAAATTAATTTGGCAAGCAAACAACTTCAATCAATTCAAATGAATATTATGGAGGCTTCAACTTCACTGGAAAGAACAATGACTTTCTTGAAGAAAAGTTATAACCAAAATAAATTTGATACCATTATTTTACAAGCTCAAGAACTTGCTTATATTTTGAAAGTGGATAATTGTTTTCCCATAGAATCCGCTAGAAGGGAAAGAAAAAGAAAAAGATTTTTTGACGAGCGAGAAATTATAGAAGAAAATTTATGTCCAAAGAAAACATACAAGCAAAATGTTTTCGATAAGATGTTTGAATGTGCTACAAAGGTGATAAAAGATAGATTTGAAGCCTTTCAAGCTGGAATTGAACCATTCAAATTTTTATTCGACATCAAAAGTCTCTCTTTGATGCCGGATGAAGATATAAAAATTAGTTGCAACAGATTGGAAACTAAACTGACTGGAGGAACTAAAAAGGATATTTCAGGAGCAGAATTACATTTTGAACTTAAATCCCTTTCCTCTCAATTTTGCGAAAATTTGGGACCAGAAAAATCTTTAAAATTTTTGTATGAAAATAATTTAAACGAAATCTATGCAAATGTATCTGTTGCATTAAGAATTCTTCTTACATTGCCAATTACTGTAGCATGTGCTGAGAGAAGCTTTTCAAAGCTTAAAATTATAAAAAACTATTTACGATCGAGCATGAGTCAAGATAGACTGAACAATTTGGCTACGATTTCGATTGAAAGCGACATTGTGAATGACTTGAATATTGAAGATTTGCGATTAAAATTTTCTCGAATGAAAGCCAGAAAAGCTTTTTTTTCAAAATAGTTTGCTTATATATTAAGATTTTTATGTTTTTATAATAAATATGAATTAAATTAAAAGTAATAAAGTTATATTGTTTTGTTATGTATGCATTTATCGTTTTTTTTACTCTTATTATGGAATGCGAAGGCGGTAATATGCAATTTTCACACATCATCTGAAACTCTAGCGCCGGTGCTGGTGTAGGGTATAAAAAAACACTATTATATACTGTGGAACTTCACAAAAATTTAGAATATCTTTCTTGTTTAAAAGTTTTTTCATTTTCTTGCTTATAATATTGGAATCCATTTCTCTTTTTCAAAAATTGAATTTGCAGTATCTTACAATTCTTTCATTTGCTGCTAGAAAATATAAAAATAGTGAATAAGAGGATATAAACAAAATAGAAAAAGTATATGTGCTAAGGTCAAATAGTTTTAAAAGAATCTTTTTATTTAATTTTTTATTCAACTTCATATTATTAATATTCTGGAAAAGGGCAATATCATTTTTTTTATTCAGTCTTGTAACCTTCTTTAGTTAAATTTGATTTATATCTGTGAAGTTTTTATTTTTAATTGAATATTAATATATTTGGGGTATATTGATTACAAAACTGAAAATTATTACACATGTATTAATTTAAACAACAACAAACATAGTATTATATTGTTTGTTATTAATAAAGTTGAACATTTGCAGCTGCAATTACCTTTTTTATTTTTAAAACTAATTTTTAATTTTTAAATGCATAAAAAGAAATTTAGAATTATGTTTACATGTTAACTTATATTTTATATGTTAAAAAATAAATAAAAACAATAACAAACAAAATTAGCAAAACGAAATAACTAATTTCTACTTTAACAAGTGACAAAAAAGTAACTTGTTGTTTGTTTCGAGTAAAAATAGTATTTTCTGCAGGTTTAATTCGGCGATTTTTGTGTTTTTCGATCGTTCTTTGTGAATTTTTTTTTTTTGGCAAAAGTCATAATGGTTTTTTTTTGTGGATTTAGTCTCCAACCCGTCTTTAATGTTATTAATATTATCCAAGCTCATCAATAATTAACCAAAATAAAATAAAAACAAGTAAAGAAACAGCCAGTTGGTGCAACCGACTTAGAAATACCCTACACCCATTTGGTTCAAATTTAAGGACATATCCATAAGTCATTTTAACACCATAAAAGCTGTTATTAATTTGATCGTAACCAAATTAACTTTATAATACTAAAAACCTTTTCTAATTACACTATCTATTAAAAAATATTACAAATTCTTACTAATTTATCTATTTAAAAAAAGTATAAAAAAAAAACTTGAAATAAATGAAAATATATTTATTCCAATTCAATTACAAAATGAAAAAATTCTAATTATTAAATTTTGTGATAAAAAGCTAATCAAAGCATAATATATTTAATAATCCAAATTTTTCAAAATTAGATAAAAATTAGATAAAATAGAAAAGCTTATAAACGCAAAATATGCAATAAATGTACTTCTAAAATACAATTACAAATTTAGACCTTTTCGTATAATTCATTTAAATATAAAAATAAATTTTACATAAATGCAGCAAGTACCTTTAAACATTGCTGAACCACTACTATTAAGTCTAAATTTCGGGGACACATAAATTTTGAATCCTACTCTAAAATCCCTCCTAATTCAGAATCTCACGTATACATATGTATAATATTCTGGAAAAAGCGTATAATTCTGATTTTGTAACAAACTCTAAAATTCTTGCTCGCTAAAGCTATGGAAATATTTTTTGGATTTTTTTTTTCTTGGAATTTTTTTTTGGAATTTTTTTTTTTGGAATTTTTGTTTTTGGAATTATTTTTTTTCTTTCTTTGGAATTTTGTAAATTTGGAATTTTTTTTTTTGGAATTATGACACCATCCCATAAATTTTACATAAATTTTTTTTTTTGGAATTATTTTTTTTCTTTCTTTGGAATTTTGTAAATTTGGAATTTTTTTTTTGGAATTATGACACCATCCCATAAATTTTACATAAATTTTACATAAATGCAGTAAGTATCTTTGAACATAGCTGAACCACTACAATTAAGTCTAAATTTCGGGGACACGTTCTTTGGCTTCGAAATTATACTCGTTCAGCCTCAAATCGATCAAAAGCTTCTAGAATCCGAACTCATTGACCAAACTCGACCAGAACCAATTCCCATGGTACTTTCATTACAAGTAACCTAGAGATTAAATTTCATCAAAATAGTGGCATTATTTTTTGAGTTATGGTGTTTTTAGGATATAAGTTTGTTAGCCCTTGACTTTTCAAAGGTTCCAGAACCCGAAACCATGGTAAGATTTCGCCCATATGTAGTCCCCGTCATACTTTCAATACTTGTTAACCCTTGTACACAATTGGAACGTTCTATCTTAATTTTAAGTTACTATTTTTATTAATTTTGATGATAAACTTTTAAACCTTAGGGGTCTAAGATGGGTACTGAACCACCACTCTGATTGATTCAAAATTAGGGGAACGCGCAGGAAATAGTAAAGAGCACCCATGTACCAAATTTGAAACTTCTAAATTTGTTTGAAGTTACTATATTTATTAATTTCGAAAATATGCTTTAAGGTCTTCGGAACTGTGCGGATGGTCCTCAACCCACTACTCCAATTGGTCCCAAATTTCAAGAATACTAAGGAAAAAGAAAGAGATACATCATCCCAAATTTGGAGGTACTATCTTCATTGGTTTCTGAATTATGCTCTTTGAACCTAAATTCGATCAAAAACCCCACCGTACAAAATCCCCGCCGTAGTTTCATTACTAGTAACCTATAGCACAAGTTTGATGAAGATAGCGTCATTAGTTGTCAGGAAAACGAGGTGGACAATCAAATAAGAAAAAAAAAAATTGAAAAAAATATATATCATTTTAAATATTATACATACCATTTTACTTTTTTATTAATATATGTATTAATATCATTTTTAAACTCTATTTTTTTTACCCTAAATTCACTAATAACAATTTCATGGAGCAAAGTTATTTTCTTTACATATCTGTTTTCATTGGTAGAGAGGGCGCCACAAATAGATTGCCTAGGGCGCGAGAAAAAAAAAATATTTTTGAGCCACCGCTGCACATAGGAAAATGGAAATATATTATTTGGCTACGAAATTAAACTCGACCAGAACTAATTCCCATGGTACTTTCATTACTAGTAACCTAGAGTTTAAATTTCATCAAAATAGCGGCATTATTTTTTGAGTTATGGTGTTTTTAAGATATATGTTTGTTAGCCCTTGAACTTTTCAAGGGTTCCAAAACCCGAAACCATGGTACGATTTCGGCCATATGCAGTCCCCGTCATACTTTTAATACTAGTTAACCCTTGTACATAATTCGAACGTTCTATCTTAATATTAAGTTACTAGTTTTATTAATTTCGATGATAAGCTTTTACACATTGAGGGGACTAAGAGAAGTACTAAACCACCACTCCAATTGATTCAAAATAAGAGAGATACACAGGAAATAGTAAAGAACACCCATGTGCCAAATTTGAAGGTTGTACATTTGTTTCAAGTTACTATCTTTATTAATTTCGAAAATACGCTTTAAGGGTCTCGGAACTGAGTGGCTGGTCTCCACCCACTACTCCAATTGGTTCCAAATTTCAAGGACACTAAGAACATCGAAAGAGATACCCTGATGCCAAATTTGGAGGTACTATCTTCATTGGTTTCCGAATTATGCTCTTTGGACCTAAATTCGATCAAAAACCCTACCATACAAAATCCCCGTCGTAGTTTCATTACTAGTAACCTATAGCACAAGTTTGATGAAGATAGCGTCATTAGTTGTTGAGTTATCGTGATTTTCTATATATGTTCGTTAGCCCTTCGATCGATTAAAAGGTCCAAAACCGAACGCATGGGCCGATTTCGCCTATATGCAATCCCCGCCGTACTTTCAGTCCTAGTAACCTACAGTTAAAATTTCATCAAGATAGCTCCATTATTTTTTGAGTTATCATGCCTACGGACGGACGAACGGACATGGCTATAACGACTCAGGAGGTTACGCTGATCACAAATATATATACTCTTCCATATCTAGCTCGCTTCCTTTAGGTGGTTACAAACACCATACCAAAAGTTAATATATCCTTTTAACTATTCTATAGGTGTAGGGTATAACAAGTAAAGAAACAGTCAGTTGGTGCAACCAACTTAGAAATACCCTACACTTATTTGGTTCAAATTTAATGAAATATCCATAAGTCATTTTAACACCATAAAAAATGTTATTAATTAGATCGTAACCAAATTAACTTTATAATACTAAAAACATTTTCTAATTACACTATCTATTAAAAAATATTACAAATTCTTACTAATTTATTTATTTCAAAATATTACAATAAAAAAAACTTGAAATAAATGAAAATATATTTATTCCAATTCAATTACAAAATGAAAAAATTTTAATTAATAAATTTTGTGATAAAAAGCTAATCAAAGCATAATATATTTAATAATCCAAATTTTTCAAAATTGCAATTATTTTAAATGGTTAGTTTATATACCTAATAGAAAAGCTTATAAACGCATAATATGCAATAAATGTATGTATTTAGAAATAAATTTTGGGTTGGGTACGAAATTCCAAAAAAAAAATTCCATTTCCGAAATTCCATTTTCATAATTCCAAAAATCAAAATTTAATGACAAACTATTTTTTAAAAACTGTAATTTTTTACATGCATATTTCAACAAATAAAAATTTAACAAGTAAAGAAACAGTCAGTCGGTGCAACCGACTTAGAAACACCCTACACCTATTTGGTTCAAATTTAAGGACATATCCATAAGTCATTTTAACACCATAGAAGCTGTTATTAATTTGATCGTAAGACATAGCTAACCAAATTAAGTGTATAATACTAAAAACATTTTCTAATTACCCTATCTATTAAAAAATATTACAAATTCTTACTAATTTATCTATTTAAAAATATTAAAAAACAAACAAACTTGAAATTAATGAAAATATATTTATTCCAATTCAATTACAAAATGAAAAAATTCTAATTATTAAATTTTGTGATAAAAAGATAATCAAAGCATAATATATTTAATAATCCAAATTTTTAAAAATTGCAATTATTTTAAATGGTTAGTTTATATACCTAATAGAAAAGCTTATAAACGCAAAATATGCAATAAATGTATTTCCAAAATACAATTAAAAATTTACACCTTTTCATATAATTCATTTAAATATAAAAATAAATTTTACATAAATGCAGCAAGTACCTTTGAACATAGCTGAACCACTACAATTAAGTCTAGATTTCGGAGACACATAGGACATAGGAAATATATTCTTTGGCTTCGAAATTAAACTCGACCACAACCAATTCCCATGGTACTTTCATTACTAGTAACCTACTGTTAAATTTCATCAAAATACCGGCATTATTTTTTGAGTTATGGTGTTTGTAAGATATATGTTTGTTAGTCCTTGAACTTTTCAAGGGTTCCAGGACCCGAAATTATGGTACGATTTCACCCATATGCAGTCCCGTCATACTTTCAATACTAGTTAACCCTTGTACACAATTGGAACGCTCTATCTTAATTTTAAGTTACTAGTTTTATTAATTTCGATGATAAGCTTTTACACATTGGGGGGTCTAAGAAAGGTTCTGAACCACCACTCCAATTGATCCCAAATTAGGGGGGCACGCAAGAAATAGTAAAGAACACCCTTGTGGCAAATTGGAAGCTTCTACATTTGTTTCAAGTTACTATCTTTATTAATTTCGAAAATATGCTTTAAGGGCCTAAGAACTGAGTTGCTGGTCCCCGATCCACTACTCCAATGGGGCCCAAATTTCAAAGACACATACGAAATAGGAAGGGACACCCTGATACCAAATTTGGAGGTTCTATCTTCATTGGTTTCGGAATTATGCTCGTTTGGCCTAAATTCGATCAAAAAGTTCTAGGTTCCGAACCCATGGTCCAATCCCGACCTTAACGATTTGAACGGTCTATCCTAATTTTAAGTAACTATTTTTAGTAATTTCGATTATAAGCCTTTAAAACTTGTGAGGTCTGAGAGGGGTACAGAACCACCACTCCAATTGATCCCAAATTAGGGGAACACGCAAGAGATAGTAAAGAACACCCTTGTGGCAAATTGGAAGCTTCTACATTTTTTCAAGTTGTTATCTTTATTAATTTTAAAGATATGCTTTAAGGTCTTCGGAAATGTGTGGCTGGTCCCCGACCCACTACTCCAATGGGACCCAAATTCACAAGACACTTAGGAAATAGGAAGGGACACCCTGATACTAAATTTGGAGGTTCTATCTTCATTGGTTTCGGAATTATGCTCGTTTGGCCTAAATTCGATCAAAAAGTTCTAGGTTCCGAACCCATGGTCCAATCCCGACCTTACGCAATTCCCGAAGTAGTTTCATTACTAGTAACCTACAGCACAAATTTGATGAAGATAGCGTCATTAGTTGTTGAGTTATCGTGATTTTTTATATTTGTTCGTTAGCCCTGAAACCGATTAAAAGGTCCAGAATCCGAACCCATGGGCCGATTTCGCCCATATGCAATCCCCGCCGTACTTTCAGTCCTAGTAACCTACAGTTAAAATTTCATCAAGATAGCTCCATTATTTTTTGAGTTATCGTGCCTACGGACGGACGGACGGACGGACATGGCTATATCGACTAAGGCGGTCACGCTGATCACAAATATATATACTTTTCCATATCTAGCTCGCTTCCTTTAGGTGGTTACAAACACCATACCAAAGTTAATATACCCCTTTACCTATTCTATAGGTGTAGGGTATAAAAATAGAGTGGGATGCCGCCCCCAAACCCCCGCTAAACAAATTATTGAAACCCTGAATCTAACTCTAAAATCCCTCCTAATTCAGAATCTCACGTATACAAATATATAAATATTCTGGAAGAAGCGTATAATCCTGTAATTGTAGCCAACTATAAAATCTCTCCTAATTATTTTTTACATGCATATTTCCACAAATAAAAATTTAAAAATAGAGTGGGCTACCGCCCCCAAACCCCCGCTAAACAAATTATTGAAACCCTGATTTTGAATCCAACTCTAAAACCCCTCCTAATTCAGAATCTCACGTATACATATGTATAAATATTCTGGAAAAAGCGTATAATCCTGATTTTGTAACAAACTCTAAAATTCTTGCTCGCTAAAGCTATGGAAATATTTTTTGGATTTTTTTTTCTTGGAATTTTTTTTTGGAGTTTGAATGCGGAGGTTCTATCTTAATTAGTTTCGGAATTATGCTCGTTTGGCCTAAATTTGATCAAAAAGTTCTAGATTCCGAACCCATAATCCAATCTCGACCATACGCGATCCCCACCGTAGGTTCAATACTAGTAACCTACAGCACAAATTTGATGAAGATACCGACATTAGTTGTTGAGTTATCTTTAATTTTAAAGTAAATTTGGTTACTTTAGCCATGTCTTATGATAAAACTAATAAAAGCTTTTATGATTTTAAAATGACTTATGGACTTCCCATTAAATTTGAATCAAGTAGGTGTATGGTATTTCTAAGTCGGTTGCACCTACTGACTTACTTGTTATTTCTAAAGACAATTTTTATACCCTACACCTATAGAATAGGTAAAGGGGTATATTAACTTTGGTATGGTGTTTGTAACCACCTAAAGGAAGCCAGCTAGATATGGAAAAGTATATATATTTGTGATCAGCGTGACCGCCTTAGTCGATATAGCCATGTCCGTCCGTCCGTCCGTCCGTCCGTAGGCACGACAACTCAAAAAATAATGGAGCTATCTTGATGAAATTTTAACTGTAGGTTACTAGGACTCAAAGTACGGCGGGGATTGCATTTGGGCGAAATCGGCCCATGCGTTCGGATTCTGGACCTTTTAATCGATCGAAGGGCTAACCAACATATATAAAAAATCACGATAACTCAACAAGTAATGACGCTATCTTCATCAAATTTGTGCTGTAGGTTACTAGTAATGAAACTATTTCGGATGTTGCGTAAGGTCGGGATTGGACCATGGGTTCGGAACCTAGAACTTTTTGATCGAATTTAGGCCAAACGAGCATAATTCCGAAACCAATGAAGATAGAACCTCCAAATTTAGTATCAGGGCGCCCCTTCCTATTTCCAAAGTGTCTTGGGGATTCGGGCCCCATCAGAGTAGTGGGTCGGGGACCAGCCACACATTTCCGAAGACCATAAAGCATATCTTTAAAATTAATAAAGATAACAACTTGAAAAAATGTATAAGCTTCCAATTTGTCACAAGAGTGTTCTTTACTATCTCTTGCGTATTCCCCTAATTTGGGATCAATTGGAGTGGTGGTTCAGTACCCCTCTCAGACCTCCCAAGTTTTAAAGGCTTATAATCGAAATTACTAAAAATAGTTACTTAAAATTAAGATAGACCGTTCAAATTGTGCACAAGGGTTAACTAGCACTATAAGTACAGCGCGAACTGTATAAGGGCGAAATCATCCCAAGGGTTCGGATTCTGGACCTTTTAATCGATCGAAGGGCTAACGAACAAATATAAAAAATCACGATAACTCAACAACTAATGAGGCTATCTTCATGAAATTTGTGCTGTAGGTTATTGGTAATGAAACTACGGCGGTGATTACGTACGGTGAGGATTGGACAATGGGTTCGGAACTTAGAAATTTTTGATCGAATTTAGGCCAAACTAGCATAATTCCGAAACCAATGAAGATAGAACCTCCAAATTTGGTATCAGGGTGTCCCTTCCAAATTCGTAAGTGTCTTGGAAATTTGGGCCCCATTGGAGTAGTGGGTAGGGGACCAGCCACTCAGTTCCGAGGACCTTAAAGCATATTTTCGAAATGAATAAAGATAGTAACTTGAAACAAATGTAGAAGCTTCAAATTTGGCCCAGGGTGTTATTTACTATTTCTAGCGTGCGCCCCTAATTTGGGATCAAGCGGAGTGGTGGTTCAGTACATCTCTTAGACCCCCCAATATGTAAAAGCTTATCATCGAAATTAATAAAACTAGTAACTTAAAATTAATATAGAACGTTCCAATTGTGTACAAGGGTTAACTAGTATTGAAAGTATGACGGGACTGCATATGGGCGAAATCGTACCATGGTTTCGGGTTCTGGAACCCTTGACAAGTTCAAGGACTAACAAACATATATCTTAAAAACACCATAACTCAAAAGATAATGCCGGTATTTTTATGCAATTTAAACTCTAGGTTACTAGTAATGAAAGTACCATGCGAATTGGTTGTGGTCGAGTTTAATTTCGAAGCCAAAGAATATATTTCCTATGTCCTACGTGTCTCCGAAATCTAGACTTAATTGTAGTGGTTCAGCTATGTTCAAACGTACTTGCTGTATTTATGTAAAATTTATTTTTATATTTAAATGAGTTATATGAAAAGGTCTAAATTTGTAATTGTATATTTTGCGTTTATAAGCTTTTCTATTAGGTATATAAACTAACCATTTAAAATAATTGAAATTTTTAAAAATTTGGATTATTAAATATATTATGCTTTGATTATCTTTTTATCACAAAATTTAATAATTAGAATTTTTTCATTTTGTAATTGAATTGGAATAAATATATTTTCATTTATTTCAAGTTTGTTTGTTTTTTAATATTTTTAAATAGATAAATTAGTAATAATTTGTTATATTTTTTAATAGATAGTGTAATTAGAAAATGTTTTTAGTATTATAAAGTTAATTTGGTTAGCTATGTCTTACGATCAAATTAATAACAGCTCTTAGGGTGTTAAAATGACTTATGGATATGTCCTTAAATTTGAACCAAATAGGTGTAGGGTATTTCTAAGTCGGTTGCACCGACTGACTGTTTCTTTACTTGTTTTTATTTTTATATATAATATATATAAAGTTTCTACATTTTTGATTTTTCTTAAAATTATGATTCACTTTTTATTTCTTTTTTTAATCTTATTTTTTTTTTCAATAATTAAAAACCGTATATTAACACTCGACATATTCCGTAATATCTTGATGAAATTTTAACTGTGGGTTACTACGACTGAAAGTACGGCGCGGATTGCATATGGGCGAAATCGGCCCATGGGTTCGGATTCTGGACCTTTTAATCGATCGAAGGGCTAACGAACATATATAAAAAATTGCGATAACTCAACAACTCATGACGCTATCTTCATAAAATATGTGCTGTAGGCTACTAGTAATGAATCTACTTCGGGGATTGCGTAAGTTCGGGATTGGACAATGGGTTCGGAATCTAGAACTTTTTGATCGAATTTAGGCCAAACGAGCATAATTCCGAAACCAATGAAGATAGAACCTCCAAATTTGGTATCAGGGTGTCCTTTCTTATTTCCTAAGTATCTTGGAAATTTGGGCCCCTTTGGATTGGTGGGTCGGGGACCAGCTTCACATTTCCGAAGACCTTAAAGCATATCTTTAAAATTAATAAAGATAGCAACTTGAAAAAATGTAGAAGCTTCAAATTTGGCACATGGGTGTTCTTTACTATCTCTTGCGTGTCTATCAATTGGAGTGGTGGTTCAGTACCCCTCTTAGACCTCCCAAGTTTTAAACGCTTATAGTCGAAATTAATAAAAATAGTAACTTAAAATTAAGATAGAACGTTCAAATTGTGTGCAAGGGTTAACTAGTACTATAAGTACAGCGCGGACTGTATAAGGGCAAATCAGCCCAAGGGTTCGTATTCTGGACCTTTTAATCTGTTTCAGGGCTAACGAACATATATAAAAAATCGCGATAACTCAACAACCAATGACGCTATCTTCACGAAATTTTCGCTTTAGGTTATTGGGAACGTTCCAATTGTGTATGAGGGTTAACTAGTATTGAAAGTATGACTGGGACTGCATATGGGCAAAATCGTACTATGGTTTCGGGTTCTGGAACCTTTGAAAAGTTCAAGGGCTAAAGAACATATATCTAAAAAACAGCATAACTCAAAAAATAATGTCGTTAGTTTGATGAAATTTAAACACTAGGTTACTAGTAATGAAAGTACCATGGGAATTGGTTCTGGTCGAGTTCGAACAATGAGTTCGGATTCTAGAAGCTTTTGATCGATCTGAGGTCAAACGAGCATAATTACAAAACCAAAGATTATGTTTCCTATTTCCTATTTGTATATTTGTATACTCCTAAGAAATCTTAAAATTAAAAAGCTTATCTTCGAAATTCATGAAGATAGAAACTTTTAATTTGGTACACGAGGGTTCTTTCCTATTTCCGTTTTTATTTAACACTTCTATATTTTTAAAAGGCTAAGAATTTTACCATAAAACACATTTAGTATAATCTAATATATAAAGAAGAAAATTTGTTTGTTTATTTGTTTGTTTGTTTGTTTGTTTGTTTGTCCAGGATTCACGTGAAAACCACTGGTCCGATTGACACCAAATTTTAGAGGAATAATTTTGGGAGTCCGGGGGGTGACATAGGCTATGTCGCATTTTTATAAGTCAGCAGGTTGCGGCTCCAGAGCCGTTTTAAGCTTTTTCGTTTTTTTGATGTCGAGTCGAAACGGTTTGACCGATTCACTTGAAATTTTGCACGAATGTTCTTCTTATTAAACGGAATTAATGGTATAAAGTTGGTTGGAATAAATTAACCCCTTTCGGCCCGGCGGGCTTCCAAAAAATTTTGTGTTTCCGATTTGTGTCCAATTTTACAGGGTCGTTTTGCAGTCAAAAAGAGAGGCTTGCACAAATTTTTGTTGGGTTTGGTTAACCCGTTTGGGCACGATAGCCCAATGAAGCTTTTTCAATGTTTTTGATGTCGAGTCAAAACGGTTTGACTGATTGACTTGAAATTTTGTACAAATGTTCCTCTTAGCAACCGCAATTAGTTGTATAAATTTGGTTGGAATAATTTAACCCATTTCGACGTGGCGGGCTTCCAAAAAATTTTGTATTTCCGATTTGTGTCCAATTTTACAAGGTGGTTTCGCAGTCGACAATAGAGTCTGGCACAAATTTTTGTTGAGTTCGGTTAACCCGTTTGGGCACGAGGGCGCAAAAAAGCTTTTTCAATGTTTTTGATTTCGAGTCAAAACCGTTTGATAAATTGACTTGTAATTTTGCACAAATGTTCCTCTTAGCAACCGCAATTAGTTGTATAAATTTGGTTGGAATAATTTAACCCATTTCGGCTTGGCGGACTTTCAAAAAATTTTGTGTTTTCGATTTGTGTCCAATTTTACAGGTTGATTTTGCAGTCTAAAGAGAGGCTGCAAAAAGTTTTAGTTAATTCGATTAACCCGTTTTCCACGACGACGCCATGAAGTTTTCTATAAATTTTATTTTCTTATACGATTAAAAGTATTTTATTGAAAATTTTGTACCAACATTTTAATTAAAACCCACATGGTTAATTTGGTTTTGACCTGTTTGTGCGTTTTGAACAAAGATTCAATGAAATTTTCAGTTTTCTTCAAATGAAATCTAAAAATCAAAAAATTCAATTTCTTATGTATAATGCTTAAAAACATAGTATTTTAAAACAGTTTTTCCAAAAAATAAGCCTACATTTCTCTCATCAAATCATAAAAAAACGAGGAAGAGCGTATTACAACCTTTAGGTGAGTACTAAACAAAATACAGGTTGAAAAGCAAATTTTTAAATCTTTTCTAAACCATCGACTATATTTTATTCAAACGTTGGCAATTCAAGATAACTACTATTGACATAGTATAATGACATAATGGCAAACTTAGTATCCCCATTTGACCAATAGTCATTTTAATTCAGTTAACATTATTCGCCGGGAACCTAACATCCTCAACTCTATCGTCAAGGAGCACCAAATTCTCAAGAAGCACCATGTATAGAAAAATTAGAGATAATCGTTCAAACTGTTTTTTAAAGTTTTTGTTTCGCAATCGGTTAAAAGAACTCGACAAAACATTTTTTTAAGCATTCCCCTAATTCAAAGAAGTTGTACCTACTTTCAGAAATTGGACGTAATTTACTTACAAATTTTTTTTTGAACAATCGTCGGGTCGACAGGGGTTAACAATTTCCAAGTCTGTTAGTAAATTGAACTTCATTTTCAAAGAAGAACACATATACAAAATTTGAAGTTAATCGGTTAAATAATTTCTAATATATATAACAAAGCAACGAAAAAACCTATAAAAAGCTATTGGGCCACGATGGGTTAACGGAACTCTACAAATATTTTTTGTGACTTCATTTATAAGCAAAGTAGTATTTCAAAAAATTGGCTGAAGCTTGCGTTTTTACAATTTGCAAGCTTCCGGGCAACGCCGGGTAAAACTGCTAGTATTTTATAAATTAAAAACCAAAGGTGATAGATAATTACGACATCGTGTACAATACCTAAGCTATCTTCAAAGGTACTTGCTGCATTTATGTAAAATTTTTTGTTATATTTAAATGAACTCTATGAAAAATTCTAAATTTGTAATTATATTTTAGAAATACATTTATTGCATATTTTGCGTTTATAAGCTTTTCTAATAGGTACATAAACTATCAATTTAAAATAATTGCAATTTTGAAAAATTTGAATTATTAAATATATTTAATAATTGAAATTTTTTTCACTTTTGTAATTGAATTGAAATAAATATATTTTCATTCATTTCAGATAAATTACTTATAAAATGATTTTAGTATTATAAAGTAAATTTGGTTAGCCATGTCTTACGATCAAACTAATAAAAGCTTTTATAGTTTTAAAATTACTCATGGATTTCCCATTAAATTTGAACTAAATAAGTGTAGGGTACTTCTAAGTCTGCCTGCACTGACTGACTGTTTCTTTACTTGTTTTTATTTTTACCAACTTTAGCATAAATTTTATTTCGTATTTTGATTACATTAAGTATTAAAGGAGTAATCCAGTAGTTTTGTTTCCGTCTTCTAATTAATCTTATTGAAGAAACTAATGATTTATTTACATTTATACATTGCGTGATTTCATCATAAGAGTTACACATTTGAATTTTTTTGCACAACGATGTTTTGAAATGCATTCCAGTTAGTTTTTTCAATAGTTACTCGTGTAATTTGTTCAAGTGTGATATCGCATTTTAATATTTATGTCCAAAACTTTGTGGTCACTAATAGGATTATTCGACTATTTGATCGTTGTGGTAAATGTTTTAAAATTTGCAATAACGTGATCAAGGATGCTGTCGTGATTAAAATCAGATAGGCAACTACAATTTACGGCTTGACGAGTAATTCCGTTCATAACGGTATCATTGAATATGTTAAAGTTGTATGATTCAACTATATTAACAAATGTATTAGTTTTTTCATTATTTGATAGCAAATCTGTTGGTACCACATACTATGATACAGTTTTTACTAAACAATTTGTGGAGAATACCCACTGAATCAATGAAATCGTTTTTAATATTATCAGGAGCATTATACATTGTAATAATTTTAACGTTAGGCTTACAATTAAGTAGCTATATTCCGATAGGATAAAATTTCTCATTTATAGAGTTTGGTAATGCAAGAGAAGTAAATGAAATATTGTTTTTTATATAAATTGCTGTTCCACCTCCCCTGTTACTTTCTCTACAGAAATGGATGAAAATTCAAGAATCTGCATAAATGGAATTTCAGATGAATAAATCCATGTTTCATTTAATATAATAATATCCGGAGAATGTGATTTAATTAATAAAGTTAGATCATCAATTATATTCCTCATACCTCTAATATTAACATACAAAATATTTATTGGTTTATTTTTATTGACTATATTTATAGAGTTCATCATTTTGAGATGGGTGTCATATATTTATTCCAACTTTCTCTAACCTTTTGAATGTAGTCTCTATAGTTATTATTATCAATATGTCTTTTGTATGAAATTATCTTATTATGAATCTTTATTGACGTCTTCTTTGGAAATTTCTATTCTTCCATGGTAAGTGAAATATATTTGACAAAATTCTTTGTAATTTGTTGGTAATCCATCTTGATTTATTAAAACCTTTAAATTAATTTAGTATAACAATAATAATAATAATTATAATAATAATTTTTTTTTTTTTTTTTTTTTTGGAGGGAAAATCCTTTTTTGACGAAGTGTCGGAATCTCCCAGCTCAGGCATACCGACTAAAAAATCTCCCGCTCTCCACGGACACTAACTTGGAACGGTTTATTACATTACTTCGGGCTAAATCCAGGGCCATCGAATTGAGAGACTGCTGCCTAGCTGAAGTCTGTAGGTTGGATCTCTGTGATGTCTAAGTTCAACTTCTTTTTGCACTGTATTTGCTGCGCAAAATGTGACAAACTGCCCAAGCTCCCTTATCTTGTAGGATGTGGCCAACCACTGTGTCCGAAGAGAACCGCGGTACTTCCTCCCTTAGCTGCAACCGCTCTCGAGTCCATCTCTGACAGATGAAGAAAGTGTGCACAGTGTCATCGTGCATATGGCAATATGGGCACTCCGCTGAACCAATCTATTTTCCTCATCTTGTGCAGATAGGCCCGAAATTTTCCATGACCGCTCAGCAGCTGAGTGAAGTAGTACACACAAAAGCGTGCGCTCCCTACCCCCGCCGGTGGGGAGGAATTTGAGGGAGCCGCAATTGATGTTGTGCGAAATAACGCCGCATACCTTCTAAAAGGGATATTTCATGGGCCCTACTCCGGTCCCCTTCTTCCTCTGCCTTCTTCATTCCATCTTCTTATATCTTCTTCCATCTTCTTTTATCTTCTTCCATCTTGCTCCTCTTCCATTTTCTCTGTCTCTATGTTTTTGTTTTTCCTAATCATTCTTTGTTCCCACGAGTGTGGCGAGAAGAGAAGTCCACCGCCGCAGAGCTCCCATACGGAGTTAAGGCTTTTACACTCAGAGGTCGCTAGATATCTGACGACACGGTTTGCAACTGACCTAGTTTTTATACAGGGCCTGGCTGATTATCGGCATAGTACGTGTGACCCCTTAATCCAGCCCTGTTGGTATTTTAGTGGACTCTAAACACAAACATTTGTTACTGCTGGTATTTATTTGCCCCTACCCGCCGGGGGGGATAATAATAATAATAAAAATAATAATAACTTATTATAATAATAATTTTTTATAACAAACATTTATTATTATTATGTTGTTCTCTGCACCGTTAAAAGTCGCAGAATGGAAATTTCTTAATACCAAAAGAGGTCTGAGAGTAATTCCCTGCCTTCGTTAAAGGTCGTAGAATTGAAAAATCACCTACTGGAAGGATAAGTTTTTTTTATGCCGGAGCGATTCTCCAAAAAAAATTCTTTCCTATTAAGAGTTAAGACAAAAATATGTAAATAAAAAAAAATTGAAATAAAAAATAAAATTAAAAATTCAATATTTTCGTTTTTATTTAAAAATTTTTTTTTAGCTTTTTATTTCATATCTTTTTTTTTTTTACTTTACAGATATAGCGTTTACCTAACATATACCAACATAAAGCTTAGAATTATAAATTGACAAAAAAAGTTAAAATTTTAATTTTTTTTAATTTTTTTTACTTTACAGATATTATTTAGATTTAGGGACTTCGGTATTCTTTCAAAGCAGAGAAGCATTTGCAATCCTAAATCTTTTATCTTTGGTGAAATTTTGGGCATTCTCCCATAGTAGAGAAGACTATTCGCGGGCTCTGGCGACAAGAGTCTGGGGCTTTCTACTACTTCTTTTGACTCTGCACGGCTGCGGTACACTCGGCTTTTCAGCTTGGCTGCAGTTAATTGTCTAAGTCAATCAGTTGAAATAGTTCCAACTCTGTCTCTAATTGGAAAACTGTACGAATTAAGTGTTCATAAGGTTATTCAGAATTCTGTGGTGACATGACGAAATATTTCTTAATGAAATTATTAAAGAACATTGATTAATTTTTATACTAAATTGATGTTATTGCATAAAAAACAAAAATAACTTTCTAAAATTTTTTGAATTTTTTGTTTTTTTTGTTTCAGAATATTTAAAAATATATTTTGTATTTGCAAGAACATATAATTTACTTTGTAATATTTGGTTTTTCTTTTAATTGAAAAAACAAAATGTAAAATGTGCAGCTTTTTTTTTTGTTTATTTTTGGAATCAGGTATAAATAAAAGGCTATTCCTCTATACTAATATAGTAGAAAACAAAATGAGGATCAGAAAAACAGTTGTTGATCTACAGTTTATTGTTGAAAATAATAAGCAATATTTCTTGAAGGAAATTGCTTTGGTAGCTACAGGTTCATTGGTACCAATGCTTTTCATGTTTAAAGCACCGTATTCCTTCGAGGAATTAAATAGTGATGTCAAACAACAAAATAAATTTAATAAGAAGCAAAGCAATGCTTTTAACTGGGATGATAGATTTATTGAATATTTAGGAATTAAAAATATCATACCAGCATATGACGTTGTATGACATCACTGCTTGTATAAAGTCTAACATAAGGAAAGGCGAGAATATGTAAAGAAAATAATTTTTTTAGCTTTCCTATTATGATTAAATATTAGGAAAAATCCTTTTGAATTTGATTAGGTTTGGTTGATTGCAAGATCTTGATAAAAGGCATACCACGCCAAATAATTCATCTCACAAATGACTTCATTATGACGCTAAAGTATAAGGTTTTCAACATTTAATCCAATTTGTATTTTTGTTGTTTGTTTTTTATCCAAATAATAGATATAACTTAGCAAAAGATTTTGCGGAAGTTCACTTTTTCGTTTTTCAACAACTTCTGAAAGTGATTCTTGCTGCATTTTTTTTTTAAACTTAAGAGTTTTACATCAAACATTTTGTATTTACAATATTAAATTTTTCGAAACATTCTTTGTATTTTTTTTATCAATTTTGAGTAGGGATGATATTGTATTAAATAAATTAATAAATTTTTTCATATTTTTGCAGTTTCATCACATCCATAAATATACACGGTAGCCATTAGTACTAAAGAACGTTTGACGATATCCTTCGAAAATATATCGGAAATAGTTGTTACGTCTACATAGATGATATTATCATTTTTAGTAAGGACGAAAATGAACACTTAAGGAATCTTGAAAAAATATTTAAAACTCTGGAGGCAGCTAATATGAACTGGCTCAGCAAACGTCTTAGCAGATACTCTATCCAGACTTGTTTTGAAAACCCAAACAAATGCTTTGAAGATACAGCTTAATAAGTCAGAATTCCTAAAAAACGAAGTTTTAGAATTTTCATCAGAAAGGGTTAAAACTAATCCGAAAAAAGTAGAAGCCATATGTGACTTACAAGCACCCAAAACTTTAAAGGAACTGAGATCATTCCTAGGAATGTCAGGGTACTACAAACGATTCATATTCGATTATGCAAAAATCGTTAGGCCCCTGAATTCCCTTTTGAGAGGGGAAGGAGAACGTATGTCCAAGAATCAATCAAAAAACACACATATAAAACTAGATGATGAAGCTAAGAATGTATTTCTCATTTTGAAAAATGCATTAATTTCCAAAGAAGTTGTATAAGCACATCCAAATTTTGAAAAGAACTGATGCACCCAAGTATGCAATTGGAGCAGTGTTAGCACAAGAAAAGAAACCTAGTCTTACGTTAGAGCCAAGACTACTAATTAAAAGGAAATGCTGGCGATTATTTGGTTATTGACAACGTTAGTTTTCTCTATGGGACACAAAAAGTAGTAATCTACACTGATCAAATACCATTGACTTACGCTCTTAGCAACAAGAATTCGAATAGCAAACTTAAGAGATGGAAAGCAATACTGGAAGAATTTAACTATGAATTAAGATATAAACCTGGCTCAGCAAACGTCTTAGCAGATACTCTATCCAGACTTGTTTTGAAAACCCAAACAAATGCTTTAACAGTAACTCAACATAGTAACGACAGCAGATATCACAACTGTATTCAATTAGTCGAGGCCCCAATCAATGCATTTAGAAATCAACTTATATTAAAAATAAGAGATCAAAGAGAACATGTAAAATTAAAACTATTTACTAATTATCTTAGATATATTATCACAAAGGAAGAATTTTCTGAAAAGGACTTAATTAACATCTTGAAAAACCAAATACATCCACATGTCATAAATGGAATTATGACTAACGAATAAAATATGGGAATGATATAAAAGATTCATGCAGATAACTTCATTAATTCTAAAATTAGTTTCACTAGATTTTTGGTAGAAGATATCATAGACCAACATAAATAAAAAGAAATTATAATCGAAACCCAAAGACGTGCTCATCGGAATGCTCAGGAGAACAAGGCTCAAATAATTTAGAAATACTACTTTTCTGGAATGGCAGAGAAAATATCGGATTTTCTTAAAAACTGTTCAATATGTAAACAGAACAAATATGTTAGGCATCCTAACAACCCAGAAACCTATAGTACACCCATCCCAACCTTTGCTGGACATACAATTCAGATCGATATCTTTTCTACCGGTTCTTACAGCAATTGATAAATTAACAAAATTTGCTCAAGGTAGAATAATAGAAAGCAGATCAATTTAAGACATTCGTTTACGATTAAGAGGTATACTTTTTTATTATGGAGTCCCAGAGTTCCTAATAATGGATAACGAAAAGAGTCTTAATTCCGTTTCTATTAGAGCCATGATGCAAGACGAGTTTAAAATTAAAATTTTCACAACACCACCGTACAAAAGCGAAGTAAATGAACAAAGTAGAAAGGTTTTACTCCACCTTGTCAGAAATTATGCGTTGCTTAAAGGCTGAAAAAGTAAATCGTAATTTCGAAGAATTATTACAAAAATCGATAAATGAATACAACCATAAAAAAATCATATACATAGAATATTCATCTAGAACAAAAAATGTTAGTCAATTTTGTTGATTTGAAATCACCCCAATACGGTATTTGAAATCACCGCATTATCGTAAAAAGATTACCGTATTTTTTGTATACATAGTAAAATCAAATTGAGATTATTTCTTTGCTTTATTTTTATTTTTCTTTTTATTTTGTTTGTTTGTTCAAGTATGCACTTAGAGTAACGTTCGCACAAGAGAAGAAACCTAGTCTTACGTTAGAGCCCAGACTAGCAATGAAAAGGAAATGCTGGCGATTATTTGGTTTTTGACAACGTTAAGAAGTTTTCTGTATGGGACAAGAAAAGTAGTAATCTACACTGATCACATACCATTGACTTACGTTCTTAGCAACAAGAATTCGAATAGCAAACTTAAGAGATGGAATGGAATCTTTAATCGATGTATGTAAAATTATATTTTCTTATCAAGTTGGACGATATCTTTTTAAAAAACAGTTCTTAAAAGGAAACAAAATTTAATTTTAAAAAAACATTATTTATTTAAAAAATCAAAATAAAAAGTTAAGGCAAAAATTAAAAAAAGAAAAACAGGATTTGTCTTTATGTAGCATTATTAATAGGTATCGAAGCCAAACAATTTTTAAAAATGAATTTTAAAAGTGTTAGTAAATGGTCCGAAGATGAAAAAAACGTAGCAATAAATATTCATTTTAATTCACCAAAAGGGTTATAAATTTTTGAGAAATGAAGTAAATTAAATTTGACGCATTTTAGTTCCCTTAATAGATGGATCCCCATCAACATTTAAATATAGGTCTTAATGACAAAAAAATATAAATGAGTTAGGCATTATATTCGATGAAATAGCCATTAGAAAGAAGGCTCTATAATAGTGCACTGGATGAAATTAGTGGTTTTTCTGATTATGGTGACATATGTATATTTTATAATGTGTATTTACATACTTAAAGGGTTTTTTATGCCGAATGGAATATGAATTTTGAAAGCTATTTATATACTTTTCCATAATATATTTTACCCGGCTTTTCCCTTTTAAAATACTAAATTAAATAATAAAATAATAAAACAAATTTTGAATAAGATAAACAAAAATTTTTAATTATATTTTTTTAGTAGGTAGTTAAAAACCTAAAAATTATAAAAAAATTATGCATACCTATTTTAAACTAACGAAAATTTAAAATACATAGGTACATTAGAAAACAATTTATGGAATTATTTTCTAACAATTTGAAAGATTTGGAATAATGCAAGTAGAAAAATGTAAAGCAAAAAAAAGAAATTTAATTTTTTTTTTTCTATCAAAATTTTTTTATTTTATAATCAAAATATACACAAACTGCGTACATACATGATACAGCGTGATTGCTTTGATATACATACAAAAAAAAAAAACAAAAAAGAGAAGAAATATATAAAAATGTAAACACTTCGATTGACATATAAATAAAAAAAAATAGAAATTAAAATAAAAAACAAGTAAAGAAACTGTCAGTCGGTACAACCGACTTAGAAATACCCTACACCTATTTGGTTCAAATTTAATGACATATCCATAAGTCATTTTAACGCCACAAAAGCTGTTATTAATTTGATTGTAAGACATAGCTAACTAAATGAACTTTATAATACTAAAAACATTTTCTAATTACACTATCTCTTAAAAAATATTACAAATTCTTACTAATTTATTTATTTAAAAATATTAGAAAACAAAAAAACTTTATATATAAGTTATAAATGAAAATATATTTATTCCAATTCCATTACAAAATGAAAAAATTCTAGTTATTAAATTTTGTGATAAAAAGCTAATCAAAGCATAATATATTTAATAATCCAAATTTTTCAAATGGCTAGTTAATATACTTAATAGAAAAGCTTATACGCAAAATATGCAATAAATGTATTTCTAAAACACAATTACAAATTTACACCTTTTCATATAATTCATTTAAATATAAAAATAAATTTTACATAAATGCAGCAAGTACCTTTGAACATAGCTGCACCACTACAATTAAGTCCAAATTTCGGGGACACATAGAAAATAGGAAATATATTCTTTGGCTTCGAAATTATACTCGTTCGGCCTCAAATTAATCAAAAGCTTCTAGAATCCGAACTCATTGACCAAACTCGACCAGAACCAATTCCAATGGTACTTTCATTAGTAGTAACCTAGAGTTTAAATTTCATCAAAATAGCGGCATTATTTTTTGAGTTATGGTGTTTCTAAGATATATGTTTGTTAGCCCTTGAACTTTTCAAGGGTTTCAGAACCCGAAATTATGGTACGATTTCGCCCATATGCAGTCCACGTCAATACTTTCAATACTATTTAACCCTTGTACACAATTGGAACGTTCTATCTTAATTTTAAGTTACTAGTTTTATTAATTTCGATGATAAACTTTTACACATTGGGGGGTCTAAGAAAGGTACAAAATTAGAGGAACACGCAGGAAATAGTAAAGAACACCCATGTGCCAAATTTGAAGCTTCTACATTTGTTTCAAGTTACTATCTTTATTAATTTCGAAAATATGCTTTAAGGTCCTTGGAACTGAGTGGCTGGTCCACACCCACTACTCCAATTGGGCTCAAATTTCAAGGGCACTAAGGAAATCGAAAGCGACACCCTGAAACCAAATTTGGAGGTTCTATCTACATTGGTTTCGGAATTATGCTAGTTTGGCCTAAATTCGATCAAAAAGTTCTAAGTTCCGAACCCATTGTCCAATCCTCACCGTACGCAATTGCCGCCGTAGTTTCATTACCAATAACCTACAGCACAAATTTCATGAAGATAGCGTCATTAGTTGTAGAGTTATCGTGATTATTTATATATGTTCGTTAGCCCTGAAACCGATTAAAAGGTCCAGAATCCGAAACCTTGGGCTGATTTCACCCTTATGCAGTCCACGTTTAACTTTAAGCACTAGTTAACCCTTGTACACAATTTGAACGTTCTATCTTAATTTTAAGTTACTATTTTTAACTATTTCGATTATAAGCTTTTAAAACTTAAGAGGTCTAAGAGGGATACTGAACCACCACTCCAATTGATCCCAAATTAGGAGGACACGCAAGGGATAGTAAAGAGCACCCTTCCAAATTTGAAGGTTCTACATTTTTTAAGTTGTTATCTTTATTAATTTTAAAGATATGCTTTAAGGTCTTCGGAAATGTGGTAAGGTCTTCGGGAATTCCGGTTTTCCGTTCAGCAGGTCCCTGACCCACTACTCCAATGGGGCCCAAATTTCAAAGACATTAAGGAAATAGGAAGGGACACCCTGATACAAAATTTGGAGGTTCTATCTTCATTGGTTTCGGAATTATGCTCGCTTGGCCTAAATTCGATCAAAAAGTTCTAGGTTCCGAACCCATGGTCCAATCCCGACCTTACGCAATTCCCGAAGTAGTTACATTACTAGTAACCTACAGCACAAATTTGATGAGGAAAGCGTTGAAGGTCCAGATTAAAAGGTCCAGAATCCGAACCAATAGGCCGATTTCGCCCATATGCAATCCCCGCCGTACTTTCAGTCCTAGTAACCTCCAGTTAAAATTTCATCAAGATAGCTCCATTATTTTTTGAATTATCGTGCCTACGGACGGACGGACATGACTATATCGACTCAGGAGGTCACGCTGATCACAAATATATATACTTTTCCATATCTAGCTCGGTTCCTTTAGGTGGTTACAAACACCATACCAAAGTTAATATACCCTTTTACCTATTCTATAGGTGTAGGGTATAAAAACTAAAATACGATAAAGTTGACTTTACGAAATAAAAAAACTTGTTTAACTTTTTGTTCTACGTGAATACTCTATGTATATAGTTACTTTATGATACAACCATATAACTCATTCGGTAACAGGAAAAAAGCCAATTGAAGTTTTTTAGGAAAATTCCGAATATCAATCCAGAAGAATTTAAAAAAACTAGACAAAGTAACATCAAAAAATTAAAATACAAACAAAAGAAAGACCTATCTAAAGAAAAAGTTAAAGAAAATTACAACACAACCATTCTCACAGAATCAGGCAGAATAGTAATTAAATCCAATATCAGATCATGATCGTAATTTAGTTTTATCCTTTTATTCAATATTTTTTTATTGGATTTCAAGAATCACTACAACTTCATAATTAATAAAGCTGACTCAGCTCTTGGATTTGGCATGCGTTGATCAAAGGTGTTTTCTGATCCCTATATCACAAAAAACTTTTCGTTACTTTAGTAAGACCTATATTTGAAAATGCAAGCCAAGTATGGTCATGTATGTTTACTATATAGACATTTCACATATTGAATCAGTCCAAAAATAATTTCTCCGTTTCGCTCAACGCCATCTTGCTTGGGCAGATCCAATACGTCTTCCGCCATATAAAGCTAAACTTCTTCTTATTAATATGAACTCCCTTCAGTCACGCTATCTGGTGGCGGATTTGTTCAGCAAATTATTCGTGGTGAAATTAATTCACCGTTAATAAATGAGGTTTAGGGAAAATTTGAATAATTTAAGATCGATCGAGGTCTTTAACATCTCAGACCACTTTACAGACTACAGTAAATTTGAGCCAATTTCGCGTATGTTAAGAAAGACTAACTTAAGGTCTGAGCTCTTTGTTACTAACGTTAACAAATTAACATTGACAGCCAGACTTTATGAAATTTTAAGTGGTTCTCGTAGTTAGTATGATTGATCTAGCATTCGTAAGTTAACTTGCATTTGTAATGCTAGGCTCAGTGTTGTTGGCATGAGTTTAAAATTTATTTTGTTTTATTTTAATAACTTAATTTAATTAACTTTATTTTATAGTTTTAATAGCAGAGTAGCATAATTTTCCTAACACACTAACCCTTGTAAATGATGACTTTCAGTTTATTGTGATGGTTCACTAGATGAGCAACATTTACTGATGCTTGATTTAAGCAATTGTGTAATAAAAACATTAATGGATGACCCGCAGTAGTCATAAATCTTGGTCAGACTAAGATACAAGAAGGAAGCTTTAGATTAATTCACAAAATTGACCTGACAATAATCATTCATTAAAGGAAATTAATTTTTACAAATTCAGGATCTGTTAGATGAATTCCAAATACACCAGAAACCTAAATTGGAAGCTTATGGAAATGGATAGTTGGAATGGAACTCCTAATCATAAGGACTTTGTGATGATCAAAAGCAAATTATATGATGTTTTGGAAAATACCAATGCACAAGTAATCATAAACAATGTGTCAAAATGCTGAAAAAATCAGATGATATAAATTATACAAGGAAGAAATTATCAATATCAACTACGAAGTCCATTGGACCAAAGCATTGGTTGTAGATTCTGTATTGTTACCTAAAACCGAAATTGAAATACTTACAAGAGTATTGAATCAAGAAAATTTTCGCACTAATGTAACATATAAATTATTTGTAATAGTACTTATTTATTTTATCTTGTTGAAATTCCTTTAACAAAATATGAAATATTTGATAATTTAGCTTTAGGATTAATAAAAAATAATAATACAATTGTAAAAACAGATTTTATTCTATTACTCGTATTATTCTATTTTACAGTTTTATAGGTTATCTACATTGAAGCTCTCATGTCCTCTCATTCCGCTCTCATTACGTAGTCAACAAAGGAGTGTCCACAATGAAATGTACTTGACAGCGTTTTTTGACATTGTTTTGGTTACAAATTTTTTTTTTTTTTTTTTTATTAAACATGCCTTTCTGGATATGGATAGTAAATCTTATAAAATATTATATAAATTATTATTTTATTTTAACAATGTACTTAGAATTTCTAAGCACATTATATTACATGTATTTATTTATTTAATTAGATTATATGGTTTTAATCTTCTTAATCGTCTTGTGTTGTTGCGGTTGTTCATCAGTTGTAAAACTTCTATGTTAACATTCTGCGAAAGTCTGTTTTTATGTTTTGTGGCATATTCACCTATTACATTTTCGATTAACTTTATGTTAAGGTCATTATGAATTTCTTCATTGGTTACATAACGATACGCGTTGGTTATCGTACGAAGAAATTTATTTTGACTATGCTGAATAATTGCTCTATTTGATGATGTTGTACATCCCAACATCTGGATACCATATGTCCATATAGGCTTAATTATTAACAAATAAATGAGTTTTTTGGATGAAAGTTTGAGTTTAGAATGTTTGCCTATAATCCACGACATTTCACGTAGTTTTAAGTTAATATGTAATGCTTTTTGTTTAACGTGATGCTTCCAGTTTAACCGTTCATCTAGATGTAACCCCAAATATTTTGCTGATTTTTCTTGTGGTATTTGAATGCCATTTAAATAAGTGCAATATTGATCGTTTTTCTTTTTTAATGTGTATGTTACTTGTACCAATTTTTATTCATTAAGTTTAATCTTCCAATCATTTGTCCATTTGTTTACTTTACATAAAGCACGTTGAAGTTTTCCTGTTGCATCTTGTTGTGCTTCACTGACTGCCATTATCACTGTATCATCGGCAAATGTTCCGATAATAGTTTCGCTTGATGTAGGTATATCTGCGGTATAAATTGGGTACAAAAATGGTCCTAGGACGCTTCCTTGTGGTACACCTGCTAGTATTGGATAAAAGTCAGAACGAGCTTCTTTATGTGCTACTCTAAATTTACGCTCAGATATGTATGATTTGAGGAGTTGGCAAAGGTTATTCGGTAATAATTTACTTAATTTATAAATGAGACCCTCATGCCAGGCTTTATCAAATGCTTGTGATACATCAATAAATACGGATGGACAATATTTCTTCTCTTCAAAAGCCTGTTCAATTACTGAAGTGATTCTATGTATTTGGTCAATGGTGGAATGTTTCTTTCTAAACCCAAATTGAAAATCTGGTATGTTAATCAATGGTCTTATACGTTTCAGTACTAACTTTTCAAACAATTTTGATATAGCTGGCAACAAAGATTTTGGGCGATATGATGAAATCTCATTCGGCGGTTTATCTGGTTTTTTCAGCATAATGATTTGGGCTACCTTGAAACATAATGGTACATGTTTGAGTCTAAAGCAGGTGTTAAACAAGTATGTCATCAAAACAATACCCTTTCGTTGTAATTCTCTAAGAAGACCAGGTAAAATTTCATCAATTCCAGGAGCTTTTTTTGGATATATATTTGTATCTATTTCTTGTGCAATTTCAAGAGGTGTAATTGTTTTTAAACTTTTTTCAGTAAGAAACATATTTGTTGTATTGATGTTTAATTGCATATCATGAGGTTTAAATATGGAAGCCAAGTGTTGAGCGAATAACTCTGCCTTCTCATCATCGCGTCTCGTCCATGTTCCTCGTAGATTTTTTATAGGTGCTACATGCATATCCGGTCTTTTAAAATATCGTATTGCTTTCCATAAAGAGTAAATTTTATCAGCTTTAGGGCTTAGATTTACAAGAAAATTATCAATATTACTTTGCTTATAATTTTGATTAATCTATTTAATTTGCTATTAAATATTGTTTTGTCAGCAGGATGTCTGAATCTATGCCAAACTCTTCTCGTTCGACGTCTCTCCTTGATTAGTTCCCTAATTTCAAGAGGATAACAAATACTTTTCGCAGCAGTTTCTACAGGAACAGGAGTTGCACTTTTGGCAGCATCTTGTATGTTGTTAATAAATCTCTGTGCCTGTGATTCCAAATCATCAATTGTTTTGATTTTTATTTTGAGATTCACTAATTTTTCCAGATTGTCTCTAAATAGATCCTAGTCAGTGTGCTTATTAGTCAAAGTTTGTATCCTCTACTTTTTGATGACTTTTGAGCTTATATCCATTAAAACTGGAGTATGATCTCATGAGAAATCTACCATTCATTCTACTTTAATATAACGTGACGTTATACCTTTCGTTATATAAAAATCAAGCACATATGGTATTTTATTGGAATCTGTTGGCCAGTATGTTGGACTGCTGAATGAGTGGTATTCACAAGATGCTAACTTAATAGCATTTAAGAGTTCATTGCCCTTTTTGGGTGTAATTAGCCGAGAACCCCATGATGTATGCTTCACGTTAGAGTCACCGGCAATAATAAATCGTGATCCCAGCTGCTTAAAGATTTCCATATACTGTTTTTTATCAGTTTTGTGAGACGGTGGACAATATGTTGCTGCAATGTTCAATTCTGCATCATTATGGTTCACAGTTATTATTGTGGCTTGTATATAATTTTCTCTTATGTCATCTTGTTGATAGTGTGAGATGTTTTTCTTAATAATAACTGCAGTTCCTCCTCGGGCACGTTCACTTGGATGTGTGGATTTTATTTGACACTTGGATTTTATTTGTAAAATGCGTTTCTGAAATGAGTGCTATGTCTATATTATTTGTGTTAAGGAACACTTCTAGTTCTCGAGCTCTTTGGTTTAAGCCGTTTGCGTTCCGTGTTATCATTCGTAAAGAATTATCTGTCATTTTTACTTTCTATAATCTGGTATGACGTCGATGTTTTTTTCTGTATTTCATCTACCCGCCTTGCTAACTGCCTGAAGTTTTGTTTAGGTTCAGACTGGAACTTTGTTATTAACTTCATAAGGTCATTTATTGTTGTTTCATTCTCTGTTGTAGGATTTTCTGTTTGTTCATTTGGTTTATCCTCTACTATTTTTATAGCCTGCGCAAAAGTTTTATTAGCAGTCACTTTTTCTGCCTGTTTAGCTTGTACAGTTTGAGCTGCTGATCTCTTTTTCGGTGCTTGGTTTTTTTGAACCTTTTTGGTAAACTTCGCATCCCTTGTAGTTAGCCGAATGGCCGATTTTTCCACATAGAGTACATTTAGGTTGGGTATCAGGACTTTTTTTACACTTGCAAGTGTGATGATCTTCGGCACATTTTACATATCTGGGTTGTCTGTGGCAAAAGTTTTTGGTTTGTCCTAATCTTTGACAATTCGTGCATTGAGGAATACCTTTAATTTTATTTGGTGTTTCTAAGCTCTTTGTTACTAACGTTAACAAATTAACATTGACAGCCAGACTTTATGAAATTTTAAGTGGTTCTCGTAGTTAGTATGATTGATCTAGCATTCGTAAATTAACTTGCATTTGTAATGCTAGGCTCAGTGTTGTTGGCATGAGTTTAAAATTTATTTTGTTTTATTTTAATAACTTAATTTAATTAACTTTATTTTATAGTTTTAATAGTAGAGTAGCATAATTTTCCTAACACACTAACCCTTGTAAATGATGACTTTCAGTTTATTGTGATGGTTCACTAGATGAGCAACATT
The DNA here is from genome assembly GCA_963082915.1 of Dolichopus griseipennis. Classification (NCBI taxonomy): domain Eukaryota; kingdom Metazoa; phylum Arthropoda; class Insecta; order Diptera; family Dolichopodidae; genus Dolichopus; species Dolichopus griseipennis. The sequence goes on along the minus strand of OY720441.1, from coordinate 147,527,120 downwards.
TACTGATGCTTGATTTAAGCAATTGTGTAATAAAAACATTAATGGATGACCCGCAGTAGTCATAAATCTTGGTCAGACTAAGATACAAGAAGGAAGCTTTAGATTAATTCACAAAATTGACCTGACAATAATCATTCATTAAAGGAAATTAATTTTTACAAATTCAGGATCTGTTAGATGAATTCCAAATACACCAGAAACCTAAATTGGAAGCTTATGGAAATGGATAGTTGGAATGGAACTCCTAATCATAAGGACTTTGTGATGATCAAAAGCAAATTATATGATGTTTTGGAAAATACCAATGCACAAGTAATCATAAACAATGTGTCAAAATGCTGAAAAAATCAGATGATATAAATTATACAAGGAAGAAATTATCAATATCAACTACGAAGTCCATTGGACCAAAGCATTGGTTGTAGATTCTGTATTGTTACCTAAAACCGAAATTGAAATACTTACAAGAGTATTGAATCAAGAAAATTTTCGCACTAATGTAACATATAAATTATTTGTAATAGTACTTATTTATTTTATCTTGTTGAAATTCCTTTAACAAAATATGAAATATTTGATAATTTAGCTTTAGGATTAATAAAAAATAATAATACAATTGTAAAAACAGATTTTATTCTATTACTCGTATTATTCTATTTTACAGTTTTATAGGTTATCTACATTGAAGCTCTCATGTCCTCTCATTCCGCTCTCATTACGTAGTCAACAAAGGAGTGTCCACAATGAAATGTACTTGACAGCGTTTTTTGACATTGTTTTGGTTACAAATTTTTTTTTTTTTTTTTTTTATTAAACATGCCTTTCTGGATATGGATAGTAAATCTTATAAAATATTATATAAATTATTATTTTATTTTAACAATGTACTTAGAATTTCTAAGCACATTATATTACATGTATTTATTTATTTAATTAGATTATATGGTTTTAATCTTCTTAATCGTCTTGTGTTGTTGCGGTTGTTCATCAGTTGTAAAACTTCTATGTTAACATTCTGCGAAAGTCTGTTTTTATGTTTTGTGGCATATTCACCTATTACATTTTCGATTAACTTTATGTTAAGGTCATTATGAATTTCTTCATTGGTTACATAACGATACGCGTTGGTTATCGTACGAAGAAATTTATTTTGACTATGCTGAATAATTGCTCTATTTGATGATGTTGTACATCCCAACATCTGGATACCATATGTCCATATAGGCTTAATTATTAACAAATAAATGAGTTTTTTGGATGAAAGTTTGAGTTTAGAATGTTTGCCTATAATCCACGACATTTCACGTAGTTTTAAGTTAATATGTAATGCTTTTTGTTTAACGTGATGCTTCCAGTTTAACCGTTCATCTAGATGTAACCCCAAATATTTTGCTGATTTTTCTTGTGGTATTTGAATGCCATTTAAATAAGTGCAATATTGATCGTTTTTCTTTTTTAATGTGTATGTTACTTGTACCAATTTTTATTCATTAAGTTTAATCTTCCAATCATTTGTCCATTTGTTTACTTTACATAAAGCACGTTGAAGTTTTCCTGTTGCATCTTGTTGTGCTTCACTGACTGCCATTATCACTGTATCATCGGCAAATGTTCCGATAATAGTTTCGCTTGATGTAGGTATATCTGCGGTATAAATTGGGTACAAAAATGGTCCTAGGACGCTTCCTTGTGGTACACCTGCTAGTATTGGATAAAAGTCAGAACGAGCTTCTTTATGTGCTACTCTAAATTTACGCTCAGATATGTATGATTTGAGGAGTTGGCAAAGGTTATTCGGTAATAATTTACTTAATTTATAAATGAGACCCTCATGCCAGGCTTTATCAAATGCTTGTGATACATCAATAAATACGGATGGACAATATTTCTTCTCTTCAAAAGCCTGTTCAATTACTGAAGTGATTCTATGTATTTGGTCAATGGTGGAATGTTTCTTTCTAAACCCAAATTGAAAATCTGGTATGTTAATCAATTGTCTTATACGTTTCAGTACTAACTTTTCAAACAATTTTGATATAGCTGGCAACAAAGATTTTGGGCGATATGATGAAATCTCATTCGGCGGTTTATCTGGTTTTTTCAGCATAATGATTTGGGCTACCTTGAAACATAATGGTACATGTTTGAGTCTAAAGCAGGTGTTAAACAAGTATGTCATCAAAACAATACCCTTTCGTTGTAATTCTCTAAGAAGACCAGGTAAAATTTCATCAATTCCAGGAGCTTTTTTTGGATTTATATTTGTATCTATTTCTTGTGCAATTTCAAGAGGTGTAATTGTTTTTAAACTTTTTTCAGTAAGAAACATATTTGTTGTATTGATGTTTAATTGCATATCATGAGGTTTAAATATGGAAGCCAAGTGTTGAGCGAATAACTCTGCCTTCTCATCATCGCGTCTCGTCCATGTTCCTCGTAGATTTTTTATAGGTGCTACATGCATATCCGGCCTTTTAAAATATCGTATTGCTTTCCATAAAGAGTAAATTTTATCAGCTTTAGGGCTTAGATTTACAAGAAAATTATCAATATTACTTTGCTTATAATTTTGATTAATCTATTTAATTTGCTATTAAATATTGTTTTGTCAGCAGGATGTCTGAATCTATGCCAAACTCTTCTCGTTCGACGTCTCTCCTTGATTAGTTCCCTAATTTCAAGAGGATAACAAATACTTTTCGCAGCAGTTTCTACAGGAACAGGAGTTGCACTTTTGGCAGCATCTTGTATGTTGTTAATAAATCTCTGTGCCTGTGATTCCAAATCATCAATTGTTTTGATTTTTATTTTGAGATTTATGAGTCAGTGTGCTTATTAGTCAAAGTTTGTATCCTCTACTTTTTGATGACTTTTGAGCTTATATCCATTAAAACTGGAGTATGATCTCATGAGAAATCTACCATTCATTCTACTTTAATATAACGTGACGTTATACCTTTCGTTATATAAAAATCAAGCACATATGGTATTTTATTGGAATCTGTTGGCCAGTATGTTGGACTGCTGAATGAGTGGTATTCACAAGATGCTAACTTAATAGCATTTAAGAGTTCATTGCCCTTTTTGGGTGTAATTAGCCGAGAACCCCATGATGTATGCTTCACGTTAGAGTCACCGGCAATAATAAATCGTGATCCCAGCTGCTTAAAGATTTCCATATACTGTTTTTTATCAGTTTTGTGAGACGGTGGACAATATGTTGCTGCAATGTTCAATTCTGCATCATTATGGTTCACAGTTATTATTGTGGCTTGTATATAATTTTCTCTTATGTCATCTTGTTGATAGTGTGAGATGTTTTTCTTAATAATAACTGCAGTTCCTCCTCGGGCACGTTCACTTGGATGTGTGGATTTTATTTGACACTTGGATTTTATTTGTAAAATGCGTTTCTGAAATGAGTGCTATGTCTATATTATTTGTGTTAAGGAACACTTCTAGTTCTCGAGCTCTTTGGTTTAAGCCGTTTGCGTTCCGTGTTATCATTCGTAAAGAATTATCTGTCATTTTTACTTTCTATAATCTGGTATGACGTCGATGTTTTTTTCTGTATTTCATCTACCCGCCTTGCTAACTGCCTGAAGTTTTGTTTAGGTTCAGACTGGAACTTTGTTATTAACTTCATAAGGTCATTTATTGTTGTTTCATTCTCTGTTGTAGGATTTTCTGTTTGTTCATTTGGTTTATCCTCTACTATTTTTATAGCCTGCGCAAAAGTTTTATTAGCAGTCACTTTTTCTGCCTGTTTAGCTTGTACAGTTTGAGCTGCTGATCTCTTTTTCGGTGCTTGGTTTTTTTGAACCTTTTTGGTAAACTTCGCATCCCTTGTAGTTAGCCGAATGGCCGATTTTTCCACATAGAGTACATTTAGGTTGGGTATCAGGACTTTTTTTACACTTGCAAGTGTGATGATCTTCGGCACATTTTACATATCTGGGTTGTCTGTGGCAAAAGTTTTTGGCTTGTCCTAATCTTTGACAATTCGTGCATTGAGGAATACCTTTAATTTTATTTGGTGTTTCTACTTTTATTTTACAATGTAGGAGATTTGTCATTTGAAATACTTCTTTATTATTGTTTTTTGATATTAAATCCACATAGAATAATTTTGTTGTGGAGTTCTATAATTTGTTGATTTAATTTTTGAACTGCTTGTTCTAATCAATTCTTGCTTTTTTTTCGCTTTGCCACTTTTCATACATTAATTTCATTTCTTCTGCTGTGTTTACTTGTTGAATTTTTGGTGTGCTTTCGAGGTCAATTTCTTTGTTTTCACTTTTTGGTAATTGATCAGATTGCACTGTAGTTGTTTCTGGCTTTCTTACCTCAGGCGGAGTTCTAGCTGTCAGCTTGCTCTTATTGCTAAAATCTGCTTGTGATTTTCCAGTAGTATAAACTGTAACATCAGCCTGGTTACTCACCGATGTACTGGGTGGTTGCATGATATCGACCCTTGGGAGCCCGCTCGCTCGCTCCCTACGTGCCGGTTCTGGGTATCCGAATCCCTGTCCCGTAAGTTTTATTTCTCCTCTGACATCTCCATTTGTTCACGTGTACCCTCGTCAGGAACCCTTACAAGGTGCTATCAGCCGGGCCAGCCAAGGTTTTTTAACGAGGTTGTTACTCCTCCTCCTCCTCTTTTTGCATCCGGACTTGGGACCGGCAATGGCAGAGTTGTTACAAATTTAATGAATTAAAATATATTCAATAGTTTAAAGTTTATTGTATAGCTATTTTGAATAATGGTTTGATATTATTTAATTCAAATTTTTTATCAAAGTTCAATAGTTTGACATTTGAATACGGAAAGAAAGCGAAAAAGTTAAAAGTTAAACAACGTTTTTAATGACTGCGTAATGGCTGCGACCTGGCTGTGTCTATTGTAGACACATTTAATTCAATTCATTTAACTAATACCCTCTTTCTGCAAGTCGCTTCATGCGATTAGAAGCGTTGAAGCGACTAACAGCATTTCTGTAAGACGTTGAAGCGATATTTTCAAATTGACGCGATAGAAATGTCTAATTTACCGTGTATGGCATTTCTGTAAGACTTTTCCTACGACGCGATACCCTTTATTCAGTCACTTTAAAATTTTCGTACGATCAACATCTCCGTTTTATTTTTATTATAAACAAATAAATTTTTTTAAACAAATATATTGTGTTAGTGATTTTTCTTAAACTTAAGATTAAAATAAAAGATGAGCTCCTTTTTTTTACATGATTCTGATTCTTCTGAGGATGAAGAATTGCAAAGGAATGTAAGTGTAATGAGGAAAAATATAAGAGACCGTGCAAATCCATTAGAGCTACCTACAACATTGTAAGTACAAAATAAAATTTTATTTACATATGTAAGTATAATACACTTATGTAAATATAGTATGTAATATATTATGTTCATGTACATGTAAAAATAAAAATATTTTTAGATTTTTGAAGTACTTCAGATTAACAAAGGAAGGTTTTAAAATTTTACTTGATATATTAGAAACAAATTTACCAGCAACTACTCGCTCAACATCTGTCCCTACTATTATAAAATTAAGTGCGTGTTTACGATTTTTTGCTGCAGGAACATACCAAGTAGGAGCTGGAAATGATTTTAATGTCGGCTGAACAGAATCTACATTTTCAAAAATTCTTATGGATGTTTTAAATGTTTTTTCAAAAAATCTCTGCGATGAATTAATAGAATTTCCAGATGACGAACAAAAACTTAAAACGAAGCGCCATTTTTATACAAAATTTGGTTTTCCTGGAATAATTGGCGTTGTAGATGGTACACACATAAAAATAACTGCTCCTGCTAAAAATATCCAAGGGCAGTATTATAACCGTAAGGGATATTTTAGTTTGAATACGATGCTCGTAAGTTTCAATTACAATACTTGAAGTTTAATATATTTAAAAAAAAAACATTTTTTGTCAATTAATTTTTTATTGCTAATGAAACAAAATTACTCATGCAGGTGTGTAATCATAAATTGCAAATTATTTACGTTGACTCGAGGTTTCCTGGTTCATGTCATGATTCTCATGTATGGAAATGTAGTCAATTAGCATCCATACTAAAGCAAGATTATGAGAATGGTCAAACTAATACTTGGATCTTAGGTAAAATTACAATATTTTAAACAAATCATTTTTTTCTAAATAATATTTTTGTAGGTGATGGTGGCTATGAATTGTTACCATATTTAATAACGCCGTATAGAGTAACAGATAACATAACGGCTTTAGGTCTTCGTAAAGAACAATTCAATAAACTTCACTCAAAGATCAGAAATATTATAGAAAGAGCAATTGGAGTTTTAAAAAACCGGTTTAGATGTATTCTTGGAGAGCGGCAATTGCATTATAATCCGGATAAATGCAAACAAATTATAAATGTTTGTTGTGCATTACACAATCTGTGCATAAAACTAAATGTTCCAGAATGTGAAGAAGAAAGTGTTGATTTTGAGGATGAAGTAGAAAACATTAACACAGAGGAAGGAAATAGAAGTTCAGAAAATTCCTCAAGAATTCGTGATGAAATTATGTATTCTGTAACAAATTAAATTGTTCATAACACTTTTTGTTAATTAAAAACATTTACTTTTTTTTTTTAAATTAATTCTTTTCAAAAAACATTAACATTCTAATAAAAAATAAAAATTTTACATTCAAATAAATTAAAAAAAAAAGATAATTTTTCATATTCAAATAAAACAAAAAAAAAAACATTTCACATTTTAAGTTAAATAAACACTTATAAATATCAGTCTAATCTAATAAACATCTAAAAATTACTACCTGCAGAGCTACATTCTTTATTTTGATTTTCTTGCAAACGTAAGCAAATTTGTTTTTTTTGAAAGTTTTATTAGTTCAATTTTATGTTCATTTTTTTCTTTCAGCATTTTCATTTTTTCTTGAACATAATTTTCGTATATTTTTATTTATTTTTTTTTTATTTCATACATCTTTTTAATGTACTCAGTTCTCTTTTTAGAATGTCCTTCCATATACTTTATATATTTTGTCTGAGATCTTAACATATCTAGTTTTTCATTTGTTTTTGACATATATCTTCTTGGAGTTGAAACTTGTTCTCTATTGTTAGTTCTATTCTCGTTCTCTGTTTTTTCTATATTCATACTAAGTTCTTCAATTTCTATTTCGTATGTAGATTGACATGCTTCAGGTTGAGGTGCTAAAAAAAAAATTAATATATGTATGTACTATGTATGTAGTAGTTTTAAAAAATAACCACAGTGATATTATAGTTTATAATTATTTATTGCTTCTTATTATGTTCTTATTATATAATATTCAATCTATTTTACATAGGTTTTATTTTCGTATTTAATTTAATAATTATCCTGTTTTTGATTTAATATTTAATTTAATGATTAAATAATAATTCGGAGATTTAAATATACTTTAATTGACTAAGCTTGATGGCTGTTGAAAAAAGAAGAAGGAAGTCTTTTTTTTAAAAGACCAGAAACGACCGTATTTTTAATGTTTAGTTTAAAAAGAGAAAAGCTTATTAAATGTAGTAGATCTGTTAGTAGTAGATCTGCTAGTGGTGGGACAGATGGGAACAGTTTACCTATACGTCTTGCTACTTCTGGTGACAATTCCCACATGTATATCGAAAGGAATAAACAAATATTACTACAAATTTCAATATATTCTTAATCTTACTTCTATTTCTTACACCAAAAACATCACCACTAGGTTCAACTATTTTATTTAAACCTAATAGTCTTTCAACTGTCTCCTCTAGTGGGGACAATTGTATTATTCGATTACATCCGCCCCCGGTCGTTTTGAATTCTTTTTTGTTTAATATTAGTTTTTTTTTAATTTTTGTTTTCAAATCATTCCAAACCTAATAGAATAATAGAATAGGTACATAATAATTTTGTATCACATGTTTGTATCTTACTTTTAACCATCCATCACCATTTCTTGTTGGTGGTCCTAAATTATTCAGAATCTCTGCAAATTCTCTCCATTTTCGTCCGTCTTACTACTACCAAATCCGCTAAAACCCCTTGCCAGGTTGGCATTTTCCTCCATTATTTTCACCAAAGCCTCAAACTGCTTTCTATTAGTTATTTTTTTGAGACTAAAATTGTAAAATTTTTTAAAACGGGAAAAACCATAATCGCAAAATTCAAAAGATAACGAATGAAAAATGTAGGTATGTAGGTAGGTATAAACGTTAACCTATGTAGGTATATATACTTACTTTTCTACGCTATCCGTTTGTTCCATTTTAGCTTTTTACTTTATTTTTTGTTTTCTAATTATTTATTCTAATAAATTGTTTATTACTTTATAAAAATAATAATTTTTAACTTTATAAAGTAAAACAAAATTTTCTTTGTTTACTTTTCTAATTCAAAGCAAATGTCAAATAACAAATTTCATACTAATCAAATTTGAATTTTTTTTTTTTGAAAACAAGTACTACCAACATAACAACTGTTTCATCGCGCGTCTTACAGAAAGTACATAAACTTTTAGACATGACACGAATAAGTTTCGTATCACTCCGCTCGAGCGAGTTAGAGAAGAGGGTGTAAGTTTGACAGACAGCTACGTGTAGAGACCGGAATGAGAGCGTTCTATTGACATAATTTCTTTTGGGAAAAATTTAAAATATTTTTAAAAATATTCGTTTTTCGCACGAGTAATGCAAGAAAAAAACTAAAAATTCAATTATTATTCCAAAATACCACCAAAAGTGATTCAAAAAACTGGTAAAAGGGATAAATATGCAAATAATAATGAAGAAGATATTGATATTTCTTTTATGGATGTAATTTTTTTAATTCGTTTGAAAATATATATTTTTTTGTTATATGTATACATATTACACACAAGTGTAATAAGATTTATATATTTATACCGTCCAGTTATATAGATTTTTGTTTGTTTAATTAATGAAATATTTTTTGTTTTTGTTTATGAAATAATGTTTTTGATTAATATTAGAACAATTTTTTGTTTGCGATAATTTTTATTTGTTAATTGGGTATTGCGAATTTATAAAAAGCAATGCTCCATAAATCAATGAAAACAAAGAAATTAATTATGTACATGCTTCATTATACATACTTAATTTTAAATCTTTCTCAATTCAATTTTTCTTTTGACTGATTTTTTGACAGAATTTTTTAAAATGTTTTCCTGTCAAACTGTCAAATTTGACCGTATTGAAAATTTTGAAGTGACAACACTGTTTATTGCCTATCTACTATGACGCTTTCATTACATAGTCAACAAAGGACTGTCCACAATGAAATGAACATGACAGCGTTTTTTGACATTTATTTGTTTACAAATTTAATGAATTAAAATATGTTCAATAATTTGAAGTTTATTGTACAGCTATTTTGAATAATAGTTTGTTATTATTTAACACAAGATAGAAAAAGAATTAATAATTTTATTTATTTTTTATTTTGATATAAATTTTTTTTAATTTTTCAATAAAGAGTATTTATCAAATTTCAATTATTTGACATTTGAATAAGTAAAGAAAGCGAAAAAGTTAAACAACATTTTTAATGACTGCGACATGGCTGCGTCTAATATCTATTGTATTCACTTTATTTAATTCATTACGTTTACTTAGTTTAGCTACGTGTGTCGTGTAGTGAGCGTTAGATAGCTACTGGCAGAGAGCGGAAGGAGAGCGATCATTGTAGATAGGCTCTTAAGAACACACTAAAAGCATTCAAATCGTTTTATTTGATTTAGGTCATCTAAAATGGATTATTATTTTAATTAACATCTGTGGGACTGAGCAAACATTCATAGTTATACAATTTTAAAATTAGGTTTTAAATCCGTTCCTTAAACTAATTGTCTTTTATATCATTAACTATTTTTTGTTATTATTTATATTAACTAAATTTTATATTTTATCAATCAAAATATATTTATATATTTAATATAATACAAATATATTTATTCATTTTTGTTTTTTTTTAGTATTTAGTTCGAAAGATAAAAAATAACAAATAGAAATAAATCCTAATATGGTAATCTTATATTGATTTTTATCAATTTCCAATACCAGAAATATTTTATATTTTGTCCGGTCTCAAATTTTTTTTATTGTTCAAAAATTTTTAAATAATGAAAAAAAAAGAAAAACAACAAAAAAATAAAAGAAAAACAAAATCATTTTTTTTTTTGAATTGGTTAGTGCATTGAGTCTTACTAGTAAAATTTGGTTGCAACGAAACCGGTTTTTTGTGAATAAAAATATTATGAAACCGGTTTTGGTGTATACAGAATTTTCACCGATTACGTCAACATTACGTCAAAATACCTCGATGCAGCAGTTGATACCACCCATGTGGTACATATGCTTCGATGCGATTATTTTTTATAAAAACGTGGTTATCTGTCATGGGGCAGAATATAGTAAAAATCAGAATTCTGTGTAATTAACATATTTAATTTTTAAGAAAATTTTAAAAATGTCGTTACGAGAAAAATTATTACTTAAAAAAATAAAAAAAAACGAAAAAAACAAAAAGGAATTTTTAAACTCAAAGAAATTTGAAATTGCAGATGTAAATAACAAAGCAGCTACAAAGTTTTTAGGCTCCCTTAATCTTTCTAAGCTAAAACTTGATAAAAAAAGGGATAAATTGCACGGTAAGTTTAAATTTTTTTAAGTAATATACAAATGGTCATTATTAATTAGCTTTTTTCGTTTAAGTAATAGCCTTTTTTGTAACTTGAGTTTTACAGCAATGTTTAGCTTTTAAGTGCAATTTTATTTTAATTTTTTCTTTAAAGTACAATTTTTAATGTTACTAGCAATGTTAAAAAAAAATACATTAAAAAACTGCAAAGCAAAACATTGCTTTTAAAATATAAAGTTGAACTTTACTGCAAACATAGCTGATAAAATTTAAAGTTAACAAAAATAGAATTAAATAAGCTAAATTTAGCAAAACATTGTTAAAAAAACATTTTAAACGAAAAAAGGTATATAAGCAAATCATATGTTAATGATGACCTAAAGGCGAAGTTGATAAATTTTTATAATTGAATGAAATTCGCAGTTATTAGGCACTTCAATTTTAAAATTTATAGGAAATTATAAAAGCTAATATATCTGATTAAAAGTGAATTGCAAAATTTATTTATATTTTTTAAATTCTTTTAATAAATAACATAAATATAATATAAATTTAGAACCCTTTACAACTGGAGAAAAATCAACCGAAAGCCTAAGTTCATTGTGTGACGCAAAAAGAAATGATATGAAAAAGCTGGAAAATAAAATAGAAGAAAATACTTATAATTTTACGGACAGTAAAAGTAAATCAGACAATGGAATGCTTTTTATTGAATCTAAAGATAGATCTTTTTCAAATCTGAAGGACTACATATCAGAGAATACGATGAAAGCAATTGCTGATATGGGGTTTTGTCAAATGACAGAAATTCAAGCTAAGGTTATTCCATGTGCTTTAGAAGGAAAGGATTTGATCGGAGCAGCAAAGACAGGTTCAGGGAAAACTTTAGCTTTTTTGATACCAGTCTTAGAATTAATTGTAAAATTAAAGTTTATGCCGAGGAATGGTACAGGAGCTATAATAATTTCACCTACACGGGAACTATCCATGCAAACTTTTGGTGTACTAAAACAATTAATGAATTATCATCATCATACATATGGTTTGGTTATGGGTGGTGCAAATAGAGCGGTTGAAGTTGAAAAACTAGCGAAGGGTGTAAACATTTTAGTTGCCACTCCTGGAAGATTATTAGATCATTTACAAAATTCACCAGATTTTCTGTTTAAGAATTTGCAGTGTTTAATTATTGATGAAGTCGATAGAATTTTGGAAATTGGTTTTGAAGAGGAGTTAAAACAAATAATTAACTTACTGCCAAGTAAACATATTATCTAACTATTTAAAAATATTTTAATTTTTTCGGTTTTAGAACGGCGTCAAACTATGTTATTCTCTGCAACACAAACAGAAAAGATTGATACAATGTCAAACCTTGCATTAAAAAAAGAACCAATCTTTGTTGGTATTGATAATCAAGAAGAAACTTCGACGGTTTCTGGATTAGAACAAGGATACATAGTATGTCCATCTGAGAAACGACTATTGGTTTTATTTACTTTTTTAAAAAAAAATCGTAAAAAAAAAGTTATGGTTTTTTTTTCGTCGTGTATGTCAGTTAAATATCACCATGAGATGTTTAATTATATAGATTTGCCAGTCACATCTATCCATGTAAAGTATATGCTAAATTATATTAACATTTCATTTGCATTTTTAAATTTAGGGTAAACAAAAGCAAAATAAGCGAACTACATCATTCTTCCAATATTGTAATGCTGAAACAGGAATTTTATTGTGTACCGATGTGGCTGCGCGAGGATTAGACATTCCCCAAGTTGATTGGATAGTTCAGTATGATCCTCCTGATGATCCAAAAGTAATAAATATACAAAAAAGTGAGCATTAAAATTTTTAATTTAAAAATTTAGGAATATATTCATCGTGTTGGTCGAACTGCTCGCGGCGAAGGTGGTTTTGGTCATGCCTTATTAATTTTAAGACCAGAAGAATTAGGATTTTTACGTTATCTTAAACAAGCAAAGGTACCCTTAAATGAATTTGAATTTTCTTGGGCAAAAATTGCGGACATTCAGTTGCAAGTAACTTAACATTGTTTTACTTATAAAAGTAACGTATTAAAATTTAAAATTTTTTAGCTAGAACAACTGATCAGTAAAAACTATTTTTTGAATCAGTCGGGTAAAGAGGCTTTTAAAGCTTATGTGAGAGCTTACGTTTCACACCATTTAAAAAGTATATTCAATGTGAATACACTGGATTTAATAAAGGTAGCAAAAAGCTTTGGCTTCAATGTGCCACCCGTTGTAGACTTAAAAATAGAAGCAAAACGGGTTAGGCCCGAGAAACGGGTAGGTGGCGGTGGTTTTGGTAATTATAAAGCTTTCAATACAGACAGGAAAAGAGGAATTTACAAGCAAGTCAAAAGGGCGAAATAAAAAAGCAAAAATTGTACGCGTCTAATGTCAAAAGAATTGAAAGTGTTTGATAAGATCTTAACTAATAAATTTAAATTACTTGCCCTTTATTATTTTTGTATTTAATAGTAACACTTTACATTTACTAAAAACGACATTAATTGTTTCAGAAAACAGACAGGAAAGTTATTAAAATAATAAAGTTAGACGCATCTTACAAAAAGCCAAAAATCCTAAATTAATATAAATTTTCAAAAATGCAAATATTCAGTTGCAAGTAATATAACATTTTTTTTGTACATAGAATAAACCTAATGTTTTAGCTAGAGCAACTGATCGTTAGAAATAAGTTCAAAACTGTAATGTACACATTTTAAGTCCTAACCATAATGGACATAGACATAGCATAGCTAAACTTGGCACTTGAAGTGAAGGGAGAAGAAATTTTACTAATGCCCGAACCATAATGGGCATAGACATAGCATAGCTAAACTTCAAAATTACGTATGTAAATATCTACTAATGGAGAAAGCGTACAACTGCCCATAATGACATATGTAAATTTTTTTTTTTTGTTTTTTTTCGTTCAGTTTTCGTTAAACATAGAATAGCTATGCCAAATTCAAAATGTTTTGAAAAAACATAGCTTGACATAGCTAAATTGACAGTTGAAGTGAAGGGAGAAGAAATTTTTCTAAAAAAAATTAAATTGAAATAAAAAAAGTGGAAGATATTATTGAAGAATTTTGTTGAAAGCCTAATTTCTGAAGTATTTGTTCAGAAATTTTTATACGACAAAGGAAAATTTTAGCTATGCGCTTTTATGTCATTATGGGTGGAACTATGTTTTTTGTATGTTTTGACTAGTTTTGACATTTAGCTATGTCGAGTCGTTAAAAAAATTACATTTATCTATGCGTACCTATGTCCATTATGGTTAGGGCATTACGCTTTGACAAATTACACACTTGATGCCATTAATATCCTACCTACACTGAACGCTCTCTACAGGTAGCTATCTGTCAAACTTAAGTTAAATTTATTGTATTGAATTATATGAAAGTGTCTACAATAGCAACCGCCATGTCGCAGTCGTTTTTTTAATTTCGCTATTATTTTTTTTACGTATTCAATTAAGAAATTGAACTTTGATAAATATTTTTTATTGAAAAATAAAAATGAAATTAGTAAACTTATTAATTCTTTTTCTATTTTGGGCTAAATAATATCAAAGCATTATTCAAAATAGCTATATAATAAACTTTAAATTATTCAATATTTTTTAATTCATGATTCATGAAATTTATAAACAAAACAATGTCTAAAAACTCTGTCATGTACATTTCATTGTAGACACTCCTTTGTTGGCTACGGGTGACATCGTAAATGCCGTAAAAAAAACTTAAACCTGATACATTGTGAAAATAACACAATGTAAAATTTCTGAACACATTGTGTCGAAAATACAATGTATTATGTTTACAACTCCGATTGCGTCAAAGTGAAATGTCAAAAATTCAAATTTTTTCTGCAGAAACAATCATAAAGAAAAGTATAAATTAATATTTACTTAATTTTCTTCCACGGTTTTTTTTTTTTTAAATTAGGGACTTCACCACAACAAAAATAAAATTCAACTGACCAAAATTCAAATTAAAACTTCAAAATTCAAATAACTTTTGAATTTAACGATTCGGCTGTTAAATGCTCTTTTCCAGATGAATTAAAAATAGCTAAGGTTAGACCTTTACATAAGTCCGGGCCTAAGGGAGATCCTAATAATTACAGAGCCATATCTGTCCTTCCGGTAATTTCGAAACCATTTGAACGAATTATCTTTGACACACTTTGCGAAAACCAATTTTGTCAATAAGAACCAGTTTGGATTTATTCCATCATCAAGTACGACTTCAGCCTGCATCGAAGTTATTAACATGATTCAGGGGTCAATGTCTCGAAATAAAATAACTTCATTAATAAGTATTGATCTCCAAAAGGCATTTGATTCAATTGATCATGACATTCTGCTAATGAAACTTAAAGCAACTCATTTTTCAAATGACGCCGTACAATATATAAATTCGTACCTTACCAATAGGAAACAATATGTTCAAATTGGTGAAATTAGCAGTGATTTTAATTTGGTAAAAAAAGTGTACCACAGGGCTCCATATTGGGTCCCTTACTATTTGTAGTATACATAAATGACATTTTTGAAATCCCTTGTAAAGGAACTATAATCTTATATGCTGATGATGCCTTGCTGGTTTACAGTGAAGATTCTATGGCAGCAGCATATGAAAACATGCAAACCGATTTAAATACATTAGATGAATATTTTAGCAATAACAAATTAAAAATTAATATAAATAAAACCAAATACATGGTGTTGAAAAAACTTGTGCCAAATAATTTCAAAATAATTGTGAATGGTGAAATCCTTCAGGGAACTGATCTTATTAAGTATCTCGGTCTATATATAGACAAAAATTTGAAATGGACTTATCACATTGACCATGTTAAAAATAAAACTATTCCGTATGTAGCAGCTTTATATACTTTCATCCAAAATCGACTCTATGCAATATATATTACGCACATATACATTCCCAGTTTATTTATCTAAATTCAATATGGTCGACTTCTCCAGCATATAAATTACATGAAATACAAGTTTTGCAAAATAAGGCATTAACAAATTAAATAAACCGTTTACCTCTTTTAACCCCATCCAACACACTTTAAAGTGAAAAATTGTTATCTGTTGATAAATTAAAGATCTACGAATTATGTATACTATGTTATAAATTGGTTCACGATAAAATTAAATCTGGGGTACAACTTTCTAAGGTTTGTGAGGTTCATAACTATAATACCAGGGGAAGAAACAATTTGTCAATTTTAAATTTCGCTCCGAACACAATAATTTTTTCAGCTATTATTAATTACAACAATTTGCCTCTATATTTGAGATCCACCGATTCTATGCTCGTATTTAAACGCTTATTAAGAAAATTTCTTATGACTATCTAATCCAATTGTGTATTTCATAACTTAAAAAAAAATATTTTACCTAATTAAAATTTTTATATAATAATATCAGAATTTATTGCTATTAATATAATTTTGTTACCTAGTGTTTAGTGTTAACTATTGTAATAAAATAAAGGGGTTCGCCACAAGTGCTAAGCACTTTTTTGAACCTGTAAATAATAAAAAAAAAAATAAAAAAAAAAATTTTTTTTATTTGTGTATCTAAAAAATTTTCGATACTCAATTTAACAACACGCGTCGTGAAAATGGGTCGCGAATACAATATAAAATGAATTTACGATCATGAGACAATGTAAAATTTTTGTAGTTTACATTCACGATCATGCGACATTGTATTCACGACGTCGTGACACATGTCAGGGTAGGTAATGAGAGCGGAATGAGAGGGACATGAGATCGTCATTGTAGATAAGCCATAAAGTTGAATAATATTATAAGGTGACGTGACTTAAGGCCATTCGACTTAATGTCATAATGGCTTTAAATGTCCTTCTGTCAAGACATTTTACGAATAAACGCCAGAATTTACTAGTTTTTTAGAACTGAAAATGAACTAAGGCTTGAAAAAGCTTTTCTTCGCGTTAGTTCATTGGATTCTGGTTTTAATTTATATCATTCTGGCGTTTGTTCATTGGATTCTGCTGTAAGTTTAATAGATTCTGGTGTTCTCACAACCCAAGGCAAAAAAATTAAAATTGCCGCAGATTCAATATTTCATACAAAGTTTCGTGCTTTAATGCATAGTCGAAATATCTGTTTTTTATCGTACCAATCGGACCAGCTATAGTAGGTGTGTTATTAGTGAGTTCTACGATTACCTAGAACAGAAAAGTACAGGTTTTTGCGTTTATTAGTTAGATTTTTTTTTTCAAATCCGTTTTGGAGAACATTTTTGGACAACGTCAACAATAGAGGTAAACATCTTTTAGACTATATAAGTACAACCGACCTGACGATTCTCAATTGAGGTAACACACCCACCTTTATTAACAAAAATCGCAGGGAAGTTATAGATATAAGCTTAGCCGACAATGGACTAAAAAAATCCATTAAAAATTGGCATGTCTCGAATGCGATTTCCTTCTCGGATCATCGCCAAATAAGAATGGACCTTGAAATAAAGGTCATAAACGAATAACGTTTTAGAAATCCAAGAAAAACAGATTGGAATGAATATAGATTAGCCCTTAGAAATACTCTAAGGCTGAACCATGAACAGATTCCTCAGTCGATATCCTCACGCGGGGACTTAGACAAAGAAGTCGAGAATATTACCTCGGTCATGCGAGTTGCATTTGGAAAAGCATGCTCTGAAACAAGGCTGTCAAACAAATTCAAACACACGATGGAAATCAGGAGCTATACGCGAAGACTATTTAATAAAGCCATGAGCACCAATAGAGAAGCTCACTGGCTAGAATACAAAACTGCACTGAAGAAGTACAAATCAGAATGAAAATCTGCAAAACGTAAGCTCTGGAGAGATTATACAGAGCAAATGGAAAAGACAAGTGAAGCCTCAAGACTAAGGAAAATCCTGCAATCGACAAAACAACGAAATGGGCGGTTGAAACCGGTCTGAAACTTAACGTAACCAAGACAGAAGTATGCCTATTTAATAGGTCTACCCACAAGCACTGAGAATAGGTAATGACGTGTTGGAATTTTCTAACAACGTCAAATACCTTGGCATACAGCTAGATGAGAAATTCAGATGGGCAAACATTTGAGCGAAAAGAAAGAAAAAGCGATAAGAGCCCTAGGGGGCTGCAGAAATGCAGTCGGCAAAACCTGGGACCTATCGCCAAAAATAATGATGTGGATATACATGTGTGTTATAAGACCTATGATAACATACGGAGCGCTAGTTTGGTTGCCGGCCATCAAAAAGAAAAGATATATTAAAATACTAAAGCAAGTCCAGCACCGGGGATAACTGGTTAAAACAAGAACCACATCAACCAAGGTCATGGAAGAAATCTTTGATATAGAACCAATTGAAATAGAGGTAAAGAGAAAAGCAATAGATACCGCTCTTCGATTTTACATAACAGGTAACTGGCTAAACAATGATAGTCAGTACGGACACAAAGAAATCATGACCCAAGCTAATAACTTAGGCGGTTTAATGAACTTGTCCCCTATCAAACAGTGACGACATGGCAGGGGAACTCAGGCTAGATGGTAAATTCGATACTGAAACGGAAATAGTCCGCATCAACACTAGAACGTCACAAAATACGGTAGACATTTATACCGACACGGCTAAAAAAGATAGCAAGACAGATTCGCGGCAAAATGATAAATATCTATACAGACTGCAAATCCATAATAAATATAATGGAGCGTAGTCTTCATAGGTCAATACTGAATAGCTGGAGTCAATACTGGAGTCTTCAAAGTCAATACTGAATAGCTGGAAAGCCCTTGATGGGCTTGGAGAGACCAATGCAGTTAGACCGCACTGGATCTCGGCACACTCAGGTTTCCCTGACAATGAAAGACCAAATGAAATAGCAAAGAGTGTTGCAACAGAACAAGTGTGGAAATAGAACCGATTGGGCTCTCACACTCAGAGGTGAAACGGTTTACAAAAGTCTGGGCTAAAACCCAGGCCAATGAACAATGGCGAAACTCAACCGGATACAAAGAGTTTCTGGGGAGAAACAAGAAGTAAGAAAACGAAAAAGATCCCGTAGTTACGGGAACGGGAATATGCCGAGGATGTATAAGGGATGACGAAACGGTTCTCCATGTCTTATGTTAATGCGAAACTCTAGAAGTCGTAAGACTGAGAATCTTAGGAGGAAGGTACTGGGATGACTTCAGCAGAGTGAAAATTTAGTGAAAAAAAATCTTGTCATTATACCCTACATCTATAGAATAGGTAAAGGGGTATATTAACTTTGGTATGGTGTTTGTAACCACCTAAAGGAAGCGAGCTAGATATGGAAAAGTATATATATTTGTGATCAGCGTGACCTCCTGAGTCGATATAGCCATGTCCGTCCGTCCGTAGGCACGATAACTCAAAAAATAATGAGGCTATCTTGATGAAATTTTAACTGTAGGTTAATAGGACTGAAAGTACGGCGAGGATTGCATATGGGCGAAATCGGCCCATTGGTTCGGATTCTGGAACTTTTAATCGATCGAAGGGCTAACGATCATATATAAAAAATCACAATAACTCAACAACTAATGACGCTTTCTTCATCAAATTTGTGCTGTAGGTAACCAGTAATGAAACTACTTCGGGGATTGCGTAAGTTCGGGATTGGACCATGGGTTCGGAACCTAGAACTTTTTGATCGAGGCCAAACGAGCATAATTCCGAAACCAATGAATATAGAACCTCCAAATTTTGTATCAGGGTGTCCCTTCCTATTTCCTTAATGTCTTGGAAATTTGGGTCCCATTGGAGTAGTGGGTAGTGGACCAGCCATACATTTCCGAAGACCTTAAAGCATATCTTTAAAATTAATAAAGATAACAACTTAAAAAAATTGCGTACGGTGAGGATTGGACAATGGGTTCGGAACTTAGAAATTTTTGATCGAATTTAGGCCAAACTAGCATAATTCCGAAACCAATGAAGATAGAACCTCCAAATTTGGGTTCAGGGAGTCGCTTTCGATTTCCGTAGTGTCCTCGAAATTTGAGCCCAATTGGAGTAGTGGGTGTGGACCAGCCACTCAGTTCCAAGGACCTTAAAGCATATTTTCAAAATTAATAAAGATAGTAACTTGAATGAATATGTATTTGATTTATTATGTGTACACGAAAATAGAATATTTATAGTATTTGTATACACCAAAGTACACCAAATATAATAAAAAAAATTGTAATACGTATAACCAGTATGTATTATATCAATGAGTAATATGTAGCTTTGTTTGTTTTGTCACTGCTTTGCTTGTTTTTTTATCTTCTTTTTGTTATCTTTTTTCTTTTTCATTATATTTAGAGTACTCGGTATACTTGGTGTATTTTAAAAGATTTAGAAGAATTGAAATTTGATTTTCAAGACATCAAAGTATTTATGAAAAAAAAGCTTTTCAATTTCGTATTTGAAATAAAACGAATAGAATAAATATAGTCAAGTTGTAGTTTGAGTATATACCATATTTAAAGCTTTTAGAACGAATGTATAGAATTAGAATACAGTATTTGAATATATTCGA
This sequence comes from Dolichopus griseipennis, assembly GCA_963082915.1. Taxonomy (NCBI): domain Eukaryota; kingdom Metazoa; phylum Arthropoda; class Insecta; order Diptera; family Dolichopodidae; genus Dolichopus; species Dolichopus griseipennis. Next base: position 147,506,820 of record OY720441.1, on the reverse strand, counting down.
TAATTTTTAAAAAAGGAATATATTTGTGCAGATCTCTAGCTCATATACATTAAGAATTTCAGCACGAAAACAAGTTTTTAGCGCATGAAAGCCAGTTGATTTGCTTTTTCAGTTTTAATTTATTTTTTAAGTTGCGATGCTATTACTAAGCAAAATGTCCGACACAATAGATGATATTGATGATGAAATTCGGTAAATATGATGTAAAATTGTAAAATTTAATTTGATTTAATAGATTTTTTATTTCAGAATTTTGTTGCAAGACACGGAAGATTTAACAAATATAAATACAAATATTCGTAAAAAAGATTGGAATAGAGCTCAAACAAAACTTTTGGTTAGCGAAAGATTGCTAATGAATCATTGTTTTGTAAAAAACAAAAACAAAAGAAGGGCTTTGCCCCCCAAGGTTTAAAAGCTTATCATCGAACTTAATTAAAAGTAGTAACTTAAAATTAAGATAGAACGTTCCAAATGCGAACAAGTATTAACTAGTATTGAAAGAACTGCATATGGGTGAAATCGTACCATGGTTTCTGTTTCTGGAATCTTTGAAAAGTTCAAGGGGTAACAAACATATATCTTAAAAACACCATAACTCAAAAAATAATGCCGCTATTTTGATGAAATTTTCTAGGTTGCTAGTAATGAAAGTACCATGGGAATTGGTTCTGGTCGAGTTCGAATTTTAGAAGCTTTTGATCGATTTGAGGCCAAACGAATATAATTTCGAAGCAAAAGAATAAATTTTCTATTTCCTATGTGTCCCCGAAATTTAGACTTAATGGTACTGGTGGTTCAGGTGCCTCCTAAGAAATGCCAAAATTAAAAGTTTATCTTCAAAATTCATGAAGATAGAAACTTTCAGTTTCATACACGAGGGTTCTTTCCTATATCAGTTTTTATTTAACACTTTTATATTTTTAAAATAATTTTACCATAAGCTAAGAATTTTACCATAAAAAATATTTTGTATAATGTTTTATAACTTAATAACAAAATATTTTTTTAATAAACGGTTAAATTCCTTTTTTATACCCTACACCTATAGAATAGGTAAAGGAGTATATTAACTTTGTTATGGTGTTTGTAACCACCTAAAGGAAGCGAGCTAGATAAGGAAAAGTATATATATTTGTGATCAGCGTGACCTCCTGAGTCGATATAGCCATGACCGTCCGTCCGTCCGTAGGCACGATAACTCAAAAAATAATGGAGCTATCTTGATGAAATTTTAACTGGAGGTTACTAGGACTGAAAGTACGGCGGGGATTGCATATGGGCGAAATCGGCCTATTGGTTCGGATTCTGGACATTTTAATCGATCGAAGGGCTAACGAACATATATAAAAAATCACGATAACTCAACAACTTATGACGCTATCTTCATCAAATTTGTGCTGTAAGTTACTAGTAATGAAACCACTTCGGGGATTGCATAAGTTCGGGATTGGACCATGGGTTCGGAACCTAGAACTTTTTGATCGAATTTAGGCCAAACGAGTATCATTCCGAAACCAATAAAGATAGAACCTCCAAATTTGGTATCAGAGTGTCCCTTCCTATTTCCTAAGTGTCTTGGAAATTTGGGCCCATTGGAGCAGTGGGTCGGGGACCAGCCACACATTTCCGAAGACGTTAAAGCATATCTTTAAAATTAATAAAGATAGCAACTTCAAAAAAATTTAGTAGCTCCAAATTTGGCACAAGGGTGTTCTTTACTATCTCTTGCGTGTCCCCCTAAATTGGGATCAATTGGAGTGGTGGTTCAGTACCCCTCTTAGACCTCCCAAGTTTTAAAAGCTTATAATCGAAATTACTAAAACGAGTAACTTAAAATTAAGATAGAACGTTCAAATTGTGTACAAGGGTTATCTAGTACTATAAGTACAGCGCGGACTGTATAAGGGCGAAATCAACTCAAGGGTTCGTATTCTGGACCTTTTAATCGGTTTCAGCAACAACTAATGACGCTATCTTTATGAAATTTGTGCTTTAGGTTATTGGTAATGAAACTACGGCGGCGATTGCGTACGGTGAGGATTGGACAATAGGTTCGAAACTTAGAACTTTTTGATCGAATTTAGTCCAAACTAGCATAATTCCGTAACCAATGAAGATAGAACCTCCAAATTTGGTATCAGAGTGTCACTTTCGATTTTCTTAGTCTCCTTGAAATTTGAGCCCGATTGGAGTAGTGGGTGGGGATCAGCCACTTAGTTCCGAGGACCCTAAATCATATTTTCGAAATTAATAAAGATAGTAACTTGAAACAAATGTAGAAACTTCAAATTTGGCACATGGGTGTTATTTACTATTTCCTGCATGTCCCTCTTATTTTGGATCAATTGGAGTGGTGGTTCAGTACCTCTCTTAGACCCCCCCAATGTGTAAAATCTTATCATCGAAATTAATAAAACTAGTAACTTAAAATTAAGATAACACGTTCCAATTGTGTACAAGAATTAACTAGTATTGCAAGTATGACGGGGACTGCATATGGGCGAAACCGTACCATGGTTCCGGGTTCTTAAGCCCTTGAAAAGTTCAAGGGCTAACAAACATCTATCTTAAAAACACCAAAAAAACTCAAAAATTAATGCCGCTATTTTGATGAAATTTAAACTCTAGATTACTAGTACCTAATGAGTGTACCATGGGAATTGCTTCTGGTCGAGTTTAACTTCGAAACCAAAGAATATGTTGCCTTTTTCCTATGTGTCACCGAAATTTTGACTTAATTGTAGTGGTTCAGCTATGTTTAAAGGTACTTGCTGCATTTATGTAAAATTTATTTTTATATTTAAATGAATTATATGAAAAGGTATAAATTTGTAATTGTATTTTAGAAATACATTTATTGCATATTTTGCGTTTATAAGCTTTTCTATTAGGTATATAAACTAACTATTTAAAATAATTGAAATTGTGAAAAATTTGGGTTATTAAATATATTATGCTTTGATTAGCTTTTTATCACAAAATTTAATAATTAGAATTTTTTCATTTTGTAATTGAATTGGAATAAATATATTTTCATTTATTTCAAGTTTTTTTGTTTTTTAATATTTTTAAATAGATAAATTTGTAAGAATTTGTAATATTTTTTTAATAGATAGTGTAATTAGAAAATGTTTTTAAGTATTATAAAGTTAATTTAGTTAGCTATGTTAGCTAGTTACCAAATAGGTGTAGGGTATTTCTAAGTCGGTTGCACCGACTGACTGTTTCTTTACTTGTTTTAATTTTTATTGTATCATATATATTATTGTATTATTACCATAGGTGATATATAATTAATACATTGTGTACGATAGTTAAGCTATATTCAAAGGTACTTGCTGCATTTATTTAAAATTTATTTTTATATTTATCTAAATTTGTAATTGTTGTAAATTTTTGAGTAGATAAAGTAATTACAAACTGTTTTTAGCATTATAAAGTTAATTTGGTTAGCTATATCTTATAATACATATCTTATATCAAATTAATAACAGCTTTTATGGTTTTAAAATGACTTATGGATATCTCATTAAATTTGAACCAAATAGGTGTAGGGTATTTCTAAGTCGGTAGCACCGACTGACTGTTTTTTTACTTGTTTCCATTTACCAAAGATGATTTAATGAGAAAATTTAACAATATGTTTACGATATATAAAAGAATCAAAAATCGTTCCAAAAAAACTGGGACAGGTGGAATCAAGTGGGAATTTTTTAATTCATTTGACGAAGGTTTTGGGATTAAAACATTCCGTAGATCCTTCAGCGGACATTTTAACTGCAAGTTTAGAAAATGATAACAGCAAAGATGGAGAGGATCTTTCCAAAGAACCTGAGATAAATAACTCAGTCAAAAGAAGAAGAACTCGAAAATTAGATGAAATAAATCATTTTTTAAAAGAATGGCGTGATGAAGAAAAAAAAGAAAATTCAGCCGAAGAAATGAGGGAAAAAGAAAAATTTTATAAAATTTTAGAAATGGAAAAAAGGAAAATACAAGCTGTAATGAACTTGACTGAGACACTTCAAAGGTTTATGTAGATGCTTACAAATGAATTTTAATATAGTATATGGGTGATATTTATTTAATATGTGCCTATATACATAGTTATCTTTTTTGTTTTTTTAACTTAGTTGTGAATTATATCATGAAATATGATAAGTTTCATTTGAGAGTGCTGTGCCTACTACTATAATATATAAATTTTTTTGTAAGTAAAATGGAATTCGATATGAATAAGTGCTATGAATAAAAGTATAAATATATTTTGTTTAAATTAGAGATTTTTATTTTGTTTATGAAAATTTGGTATAAAAATGTTTTTTATATCATACTACAAATTATATTTCTTTTGTTCTGAGGATTACCATAACAATCTGGTAAATGAGGTATTTAAGTAATTGGATTTCTACTTGAAATATTTTCCTATTTTATTTTGATAATAAAATTGTGGAGAACAGTACATGCCGTAACAAAATATTTGACGTTTTTTAAGTTTTTCACGTTCAAATACTTCAGTATTTGAAATTTTCCCTTGAGGAGTCCAATACATTGTTCAACAACAATTCTTGTGGAAGGATGTATATAGTTAAATCGTTTCTGACGTGGTGTTAAAACTCCAGTATCCCTATATGGAACGATTAGATATTCCTGTAAAGAGTAAGCGAAGTCTCCCAGTATGTGTGATCCATCTAGATTGATCAATGTGCTATCCTGCAACTTAGAAGCCAAAGGACTTCCACGCCAAAAACAAGCGTCATGAGAACTAACAGGCCAGTAAAAAAATTCATCTATAATTTGGAGCCGATCATGGAAAACTATCTAAAACAGTAAAACAAAAATATTTAAAATAAAAGAAATGTTTTTAAATAAATTTCTTACTTGTAGAATGAGGGAATAATATGATTGTCTGTTGAAATAACTCTGCGAATCTTCCTTCGGTTGGGGAATCTCAATATGTGTTCCATCAACACAACCCAGGACATTTATAAAGTTATTTGAAATCTCAGTTTATTAAATCTGGATATGATGTTTACTTGTTCAGGCCATTTAATGTACTTTTTTTTAAACGTAATAAACATTTACAAGTCTGTAAAATAATTTTGTGAGTGAGACCAATTTCCATATTAAATCTGCCTGATACGTCACGATAAGTAGTATTGTTGGATAGCATCCATAGAGTGGCAAGATTAGCAGCTGGTCTTCCTGTTTTTTGGATTTTTCGGAAGGTTTGTAATTTATTAAGGAGTAACTGAAATTTATAGATATGTATGTATAATAACTATATATATCAGAATAATTAATTAGAAATTACCTTAAATCCTTGTTGCTCCATTCTAAAATGGATTTCAAATACATCATTTGGCATACCATTGATAACGTTGATATAATTAGTATTTTTTGGAATTTGTCTTCGAAGGTAGGATAGGAATAACATTTTCATTAATTTCTTATTTTAATTTTTTTTTCGTGCTTTTTTTCATTACCTAAAGTAACTATCTGATTTATTAAAATATTTGAAATAACTTCTTTTGCTGGCGGCATTTTTCTTTTATTTTGTTCATAAACAAACACTGCAAAAGCAAAAAATCAAAATGTAATATCATTTCATTCAAAAACAATATTGCCATTATTACTTTTTCTTTTTTGTCAATATTGCGATTATGAAAATCTCTAATATTTCAAGGTAAGTTTTTAAATTTTTTTTATTAGTTTTGATAAATAAAATTAACACTTTTGTGAATAGTTAAAAAGAATTATTTTTAGCGGCAATTAAAATACTGATTTCTAGACTACAAGTTTTCTTAAACTTTTGGTTAGAGTGAGACTAGAACTTTATAATAAAATTAACGACGGTAAAAAGGCGAAAAGTAATTGTTGGAAGAAAGTTCATCAAGAAGTAGTTAAGAAAAATATTGAATTTCCATTTTCGGTTGAGGAAACTAAACGAAAATTTCTTAATTTGATGAATTCGTACAAACGCGGTAAAAAAAGGAACAATAAAACTGGAAGAGGATGAACCAACTGGTCATATTTTGAAGACGTTGATTTAGTTTTTGGAATAAACATTTTGTTACTGCTCCAAAAGAAATCCTTATAGATTCTATTGCTGATAAAGCAAATATTTCAGACACTGAAAAATATTTTGAACAACCTGCATCTAAAAAAAATCAAAAACAGTAAAACTAAATCAGCAGAAATATTACATATCTTGGAAGATATGAAAAAAAATGAACAAATTCGTCATAGAGAAAATATTGATATAGAAAAACATAAACTTGAATTACAAAAACTACAATGAAATTGCAGGTACATTAGTTTTAATTTTATATTTTTTTTCGGCTGTGAATATACCTTTGTTTGTGTTCTAATTTAATTTTTCAACGTTCCTAATACGCATTTGATTTGTATTTTTTATAAAACGAAGTTTAAAGAAAATAAAATAAAAATAATAATACTTATTAAATAAAATTAAAATACTAAAGTTTTTAATTCTTGAAAAAATTTTTATTGTTTATCTGGTATTCAGACATATATTATAATTCGTAAATTCGGTGCCATTAGTTAAATCGTACGGACGTGTTTTTTTTTTTTTTTGTCTTAAAGTGGAAAATAATAATTTAATTTTGGTTTTTAAAACACATCGTTTTTGCAACTAATTAAATTTAGTATTAAATAAAATAATTTTGGATATAACTGCTTCTGAAATGGTTTTTCATTAAATAATTTCAAGATATGATTCTTATTATTAAAATTAAAATTGAAATTTTGCTACTTATTAAAAAAAAATGGTGGTCACTTAAGAAAAACAACATGTACTCATTTACTCTACAACAACATGTACTCAAAACAACATGTACTCTATTTTTAATCATGTACTTTTAAATTTTATTTCAAATTCTGTAATATTGAACAAATAAAAACTAAAACTAATAATAATATTGAACAAATAAAATATATTATTGAACAAATAAAATATATTAGTGATATTCACAAAAAATTAACTTAAATTATAAATAATAAATTTGAAGTACTTCTTTTGATATCAAATTGATAGTAAATAATTGCACAACTAGATAAATACTTAATCACATATTAAATAATTAAACACATAATAAATAATAAAAAATAGTAAATACTAAATAAATAATACTACTATAAATAAATACAAAACTAAATTTTTGTTCACCACAGCACATGCACTGTATATATTTGTCAACAAAATCAAGTGTCATCTGTCATTGTCAACAACTGTTACTACATGTTCACACGAGCAACAGATGAAAACAGTGATGGCACATATTGAATGTTTAATGCATATTGAATATTAAATGCATGTTAATTAATAATAATAATAATAACAATAACGATAACAATAATAATAATAACATTAACAATAACAATAATAATAATAATAATAATAATAATAATAATTTTTTTTTTTATTTTTTTTTTTTAGAAGGGAAAATCCTTTTTTTTGACGAAGGGCGCACGTACGCCCAATAGTGTCGGAATCTCCCATCTCAGGTATACCGACTAAAAAAACCTCCCGCTCTCCACGGACACTAGCCTGGAACCGTTTATCACATTACTTCGGGCTAGGTCCAAAGCCTTCGCCTAAGAGGCTGCTGTCTAGCCCATCTCTGACAGAGAAGAAGCGGCAATTGCAACGTGCCATCAATCACAGTAAGGCGAGATGCTGGGAAGTACTGAGAGATGACATTAACTCGAATCCATGGGGTTTGGGTTACAAAATTGTAACCCAGAAAATTGGGGTCCTTAAAAACCCTGCCCCCATGGATATGCGGACCACAACGCACCTAGTTAATGCACTTTTTCCAGTGCATCCCCAGCGAGCTGCGCGAGTGTACATTTCTTGGATGGACAGCCGTGGACTGTCGTTGGCATTGAGCAAGACGGAGGTCGTAATGCTGACAAAAAGGAGGATGAACTTTGAACTCCCGATGCGAATCGGCGAAGAAGAGGTGGAGACAAAACGGGCGGTGAAATATCTCGGCATCATGATTGACAGCAGGCTCAACTTCTTTGAGCAGATCAAGACTACTGCTGACAGGGCCGCAAATGGTGTCATGGCGCTGGCTCGATTGATGGCCAACATAGGTGGGCCAAGGTCCAGCCGGAGACGCCTTCTAATGTCTGCGGTCCAGTCAGTCCTGCTGTATGGTGCCGAAATATGGGCTCATGCTCTCGCGAAGGAGTCCTACCGCATAAGGCTGGGTCGGGTCCAAAGGTTGGCTGCGTTGCGAGTCGCATCCGCTTACAGGACTGTCTCGGAGCCAGCTGTTCTGGTCATCGCTGGCGTCATCCCAATCGCACTACTTGCTAGGGAGCGCCAAGCAATATACCGGAGAAGAGCAGAGGGGAACCCAGAGACAGTGAAGGCGGAAGAGCGGACTCGCTCGCTTCGGTGTTGGCAGGAGGACTGGGAACTGGAGGAGCGAGGGTTCTGGACTAGGCGGCTTATTGGAGAGGTTGCTCCATGGGTGGAGCGGCGGCATGGGGAGGTAGATTACTACTTCACTCAGCTGCTGAGCGGCCATGGATACTTTAGGGCCTATCTGCACAAGATGGGGAAAGTAGGTTCAGCGGAGTGCATATATTGCCAAATGCACGATGATGCTGAGCACACTTTCTTCATCTGTCAGAGATGGGCTCGAGAGCGGATGCTCCTGAGGGAAGTAGTACCGCGGTTCTCACCGGACACAATGGTGGGCCACATCCTACAGGATAAGGGAGCTTGGGACGGTTTGTCACATTTTGCACAGAAAATACTGCGCACAAAGAAGTTGGACCTAGACATCACAGAGGTTCAACCTACAGACTTCGGCTAGACAGCAGCCTCTTAGGCGAAGGCTTTGGACCTAGCCCGAAGTAATGTGATAAACGGTTCCAGGCTAGTGTCCGTGGAGAGCGGGAGGTTTTTTAGTCGGTATACCTGAGATGGGAGATTTCGACACTGTTGGGCGTACGTGCGCCCTTCGTCAAAAAAAAGGATTTTCCCTCCTAAAAAAAAACAAAAAAAAATTATTATTATTATTATTATAATTATTAT